>OX388315.1:11968005-12176509 GCA_947579605.1 Athripsodes cinereus
GTTAAAAATGGATGTAATTGAACTTGCTCGTAGTGCCTGGTTAAATAATGTTTTTATTGTACCCAAAAAAGACGGCTCTGGTCGTTTCGTTTTAGACCCTCGCAGATTAAATGACGTTACAAAAACCGACTCATATAGGTTGCCCAATATTAATCGTATTTTAGACAATCTTCGAGATACAAAATTTCTAACTGCTCTTGATTTAAGTCATGGTTTTTGGCAAATGCCTCTAAGTCCTGAAAGCCGTTCAAAGACTGCCTTTTTTGTGGAAGGTAGAGGACAATATCACTTTAAAGTCACCCAATTTGGTTTGAAGAATATTCCTGCAGAAATGCAGAGACTTATGGACAAGCTTTTCTCAGATCTTGGAGATCATGTTTTCTGTTACTTGGATGATATATTGATTTGTAGTCCATCATTCGAATCCCATATTGACACATTGAAGATTGTGTACCATCGTTTAAAGGAAGCAAACCTCACCATCAAATTCAAAAAGTCTGTTTTTTGTAAAGAATCCTTGAAATATCTAGGTCACGTGATCAATCAAGACGGTATTGCTACCGATTCTGATAAAATAAAGGTTATGTTAGATTATCCTCGTCCCACTTGTACCAAAGAATTAAGAGGTTTTCTTGGAATGTGTTCTTATTATAGACGTTTTATTAAATCATTTTCAGCTATTGCCTCACCTCTTTGTAAATTAACGAGTAAGAAATTTAATAAACAATTTTCCTGGAATGATGAAGCAGAACAATCATTCCTTGCTTTAAAGTCTGCCATGATAACTGCCCCTATATTAAAGCCTCCTGACTATTCCTTACCTTATGTTCTCACTTGTGATGCTAGCGCAGTCAGCATAGGAAGCTTTCTTTCACAAAAATTCCCTGATGGAACTGAGTATGCTATAGCTTATTTCTCTCGTAAACTTTCTTCTACTGAACAACATTATTCCACAACCGACCGTGAATTGCTTGCAATTGTAGAATCCGTACAACATTTTCGTAGCTACTTAGAAGGTACTCATTTTACTCTGATGAGTGATCATGGATGCTTAAAATATCTTAAAACCATTTCTTCTCCCAGTGGTCGTTTAGCTAGATGGGCTATGCGTCTTTCTCAATACAGTTTTGATTTTGTCTATAAGAAAGGGTGTGAAAATAAACTTGCTGACGGACTCAGTCGAATTCCTGTACCTGCTTTCACTTTTCCCTCTGTATACACCAACGTCACCGATACATGGTACCGCAAAGTTTATAAATCTTGTCAAGCGAAACCACAGGATTGTCATAATTTCTTGATAGAAGATGGTCATCTCTATAGGTACTGTAAGACTAAGAAACCTAATAATTCTCTTCCACTTTCTTCATGTTGACTATGCAACAAGTTCGAAAGAGTTTTTTTTTTTTATATAATTTACAATTGATGTATTAGGTTAAGAAGTTTTGAATCACATTGACCCTGCTTGAGCTGTATGTACTGTAAATGACGTCACTGTCAAATGACGTATTGAAATTTCATTGTTTGTGTTGATTAAAACTTAGAAAATTTGAAAACTTGTAATAATATATAACTTGTCTTGTCGCCATGCCATGAAAATGTATGTACTGTAAATGACGTCACTGTCAAAGGACGTATTGAAATTCCATTGTTTTGATTAATGAAAAAAGTAAAATAACTTAGAAATTGGAAAACCTGTAATAGTATATAATGAATCTTGTTACCATGTCAGATTAATGTATGTAAACACTACAGCTCAGGTACGTGTAAACTTGTTAATTTTAAGTATGCCTCAGAGGATCTTCGCAATTCAGACTCTGAAGGAATTTTGTAAAAATTTAAAATATGAATTTCGTGGCACTCAACCTTTTGTATTGTGAATTTCTCTCTTGTTTGCGTCTTTGGGTGAATGAGGTTGCCTTTTCCATCTTTTAAGCTAGCCATTTCTACATGCAACTTATTCATAAAGATCTGAACTCCCCCACTGGCTCAAGCAAGAGACAATACTTGTTAATTTTAAGTTTAGGATGTTAAGAAAACCCGGATGCAATTTCGACCCTTTCTTATACGAAAGTATAATATGTAATCGTTTTCTTTTGTAATTGGTTCCTTACCAATCTCCTACTTATGTGGTAACTGTTGTACGTCTTAGGATAGATGATGGATGAAAAGAATAAAAGTATGAAGTATGTCAGTTTGCGCAATAAATGTTGATGTATGAAAGTGTGTGAACGGTTGTCACTGATGGGGACAGTAATTATAATAATTGTAATAATCTTCATAAAGGGTCAAGGTTGCATCGGTAAAAGGAAAATTTTGATAATGTTTAATTGTTTCAAATTGTCTGGTTCAACAAAATTTTAATGACAAGGTTCTCACTTGGTATGTGAACCTGTTGGTCATTTCGACATTATTACTGTATAGGCATGCGTACCCTATCAGTAATGTTCAAATGTCAAGTATGAATGTTACGGAGTCAGTTGGATGGTTCGCCATCTTCCCTGTTCATCTCCGGAGTTATGCTGATTTAGAGGTGTGACTAATCGTCTCACCCTATAGAAAATCAAGCATAACTCGAGTTTAGTTAAGTTTTTTTTAAATTTTGTATTTGCTCGTCTGGAACCTCCTGTGGTCGCCAGTCGGAGCTAGCCCGACAAGCCATTGTCATTGTAAGAGATTGAGGACGCTCAAATGTTTCGTACAGGTTCGCTTGGAAAAGCTCCGCGCGAAAGGTTGGACACCTGATATATGTCGTCAAGCCTGTGCAAGATGGGTCGAACACCCCATGGAAATAACATGTTTAATTCGATAGGGTATAGATTGCCGCCCTTAGAATAGAGGTAGATCAGGTATAACGGTAATGAGATTGGTAATTCAGGTATAATTGTTGCAAGATTGAAGGTCGAATTGACTACCCCCCTTTATTTTATTGTCAAACTATGTATTCTGAAATTACTTGGGTGTTGGGTTGTTGTTTGAGGGTTATATTGTTGAAATTGTGATAATAATGTGTATTATTGTATTTGTTGTCTTGAGTTTGTAATGGTGTGCTTGGAGGAATGTCGAGGATATTGTCTACGATTTCCGTATCTGCGACCTGCCCTGTCGGTACATCCTCTTGGTCCCATTATTGGCTCATGACGTGTACATTCCTGATGAGGATTGTAATAGAAGGTGAAATTAAGTACAAAAATTTAGTAAAAAAAGAATTGATATATGTAACTCATGATTGATCATCATTAATTCCTGTAATGTCACTCTTTGCAACTGTAATTTTCCATTGATGTTTTGATAGTCTCTGTAACTGTAATTTCCACTTTGTAACGTAACAATGAGACTTTTCTTTTTTTTAATTTTTTTTCTTTGTGAAATGACTTGAGATGGAATGTCGTAGTTAAAAATAACAATAGATAATTATTAGAGTATTCCATATTAAATTTACTTAGTTACCATTTGACTTTTTTTTGAAGGAAAGAATCCCGCAAATATTAAATTAAACTCTATTTTGACTTCCGTTAAATTTCTCTTTGTTGACCATTTTGTAACCAACTTCACTTGCCCCTTGCTCTTGCCTCGGTAGCGGCTGTCCGACGCTTCGCGTCGGGCGGTGGCTGAACCGAAAAGAAAATAACTTGTGTTAAAAGTGTTAAACAATAATTGAAACCCGTATCAATATAAACTGTACATAGTGATAAGTGATTTGATTATGACAGTGTAATAATTGAACCATGAATAAATGTTTTTTTTTGTTTAACTTAACTTCTGTTTTCTTTTGATCTGTGAAACCAACCTAAGAACTCTACAATTATCCCTGACCTGAGACTCAAGTTCTTCGACTGAATTAGCTGGACAATGTATAAAAAGGTGGACTGGAGTCAGAGAAAGTTTTGGAGGGAAGTATAATAGAAAGAAGTTGTGAATAATTTGGGAACAAGTAATTGAAGGGAGAAGTGTTACATAATTTAGGGAAAATAATTAATTAGAATTTTTTTATTATAAAATGGTTTTTCACACATTACTTACGAAACGATTTTTTTCACATAATAAATTCATCAAATATTACGCTATTATTCAAATGAAATTACTACTCAACGACTGGAAAACGTAACAACTTAATCAAAAAATTCATGAATTTAAACTCATCCCTTAACTCCAATGGTAAGATTATTTTTTTATTGAATAAATTTTTGATTGCATGAAGCGATCACTTCCGCAAATTATGTACATTAGACAGTGGTCTTACCCACTGCATGTAATAAACATGCAAAACAATATTTTACGCTTTCGCAGCGTCTGCCATTATTTATGTGTTCGGGTATGTTGAGGAATAAAAAAGTCTAAAGATGGCTGCAGAATCAAGTACAAAAGCTCAACGGAAAGTAGACATCGGAGATCTCGAGCACACTCTAAAAATTAAATAATAGAAATGTAAGTTTTCCTTTTCTGAAATCAACTATTCAGACATTCAAGATGAGTGGCATGTTTTTTCGTTAAAAAAATATCACTTCTATAATCATCCACCATTTATATGTACATTGCTAAGTAAATATATGGCTGAAAATATTCCAAGTTATAATAATATTTTCTAAACACAGATTGCGTGACAGATAAGACCTCAATAATAATTTTTTATTCAACAAAAATATTGATTTTTATAACTGACACATCTCGTCATTGCTTTTGTATTTTCTTTTGGTTATTCTAAGACTCGTTTATTTTATAAATAAGGTCAGACCTTCTACCATGAAAATAGTAATGAAATATGTATCCATCTTTCGTACCACGATTTATGATACTTATGTATTTTTAACCTAAAAAAATCTGGTCGTACGTTAAGGCGAAAGATCCAGCATCTACTACCCTAACTCAGTTCATCATGATGGTAAAATATGTGGTGATAAGACTTCCATAGCCAACCACTTCAGTAAATACATTAATTCTGTCTTCGTTGATGTGGACATTGATCTACCGGAAGTTCACCTCGGGGAGATCGTTTGGTGCATACAGTGCAGGTTTGGGTGCAATGATTTATCTTTTGCGTATCTTGTTGTTAATTTTATAGACTTATGTTACTTTCTTGTACCATTTATGACAGAATAAACGGTAATTCCCAAAAAAGTTGAATGAGATAGTCTATGAAATTTATTTGAAAAATAGCGGAGAAAATTAATGTATGTATGCTACTACTACAATATCATTACCACATATCCCACCAGACCAGCTGTATGCAATAAACATGTAAGCTGCCTTCTCCGTGCCAACGAAAAAACCAAGAAATTCAGGAAGGGTGGCAGACCTCTTCGTGAGTTGAAAATGTAAAATGTCCTTATTATTTCGAACGCCTGTCTTTTCCAGAACATTCGAAAACTAACAAAAAAGAATAGGAGACCAATTCTTTGCCAGAAACTCGCTCCGCAAAACAGTATCTTTTTTTTTTTTTTTTTTTTTTTTTTACTTTATTTTCCATAAATATAACAATAAAACAACTAACTACTACAAAAAATAATTTTCTACTAACTAAACATCATATCTTAAATACATCATATCTTAAATACATCTTCTCAAAATGTAAGTATGGAAAACGGTCAAAAAAATAAGGTTTTGGCCTCTACTGACATTTTACTACAAATGGATTTTTCCAGTTTCGATACCAAACCACACATAATTCTTTTACGAAATCTCGTATTTGTAAATTTAATAAATACACAGTTCGAGTATGTGCATAAACGGCTAGATTAACATATGAATATACATTAATGTCATTGTGTGGGTAATGTATTAAACTGCGCATCAAAATCATAACTATGTAAATCATAATTATACGTGATCATAATCTGTGTACCTGTGTACACAAATAATTATGTTGGAATGCTAACGTTTTAGATATAGCTATGGGATATTTTATTTATTTAATTAATATAAACCTCAAAACAGCAATCAATATAATTATGTTTAAACTAAATTTTTATTTTATTCTTCTCAAAGTCGTTCACTCGTTTGCAAGTGATTTAGGTCCAAGCATAAATGTACCAAACACATTATTTATAAATAGAATACAATCTGGAAAATTATTGATGGTCCTGGAAAAGCTGGTATTCGTAAAGCATCACAAATGAGATATTTATTACTACTACTACTATACCATCACGGCATATCCCACAAGTGGGGTAGCCAGCAGACCAGCTGCATATAAAACATGCAAGCTGTCTTCTCCGTGCCAATATAAAACCAAGACATTCAGGATGGGTGGCAAACCTCATCGCTGAATTTAAGATGTAAAATGTCTTATTTTTTCGAACACCTGCCTTTTACAGGACACTCGAAAACTAATAGAGAAGAGTGGGAGACCAATTCTTTACCGGGTGCTCCACGGAATAAAGATATTTAATGTCCTCAATTTATCGATGTGGTACGGCACTCATACTGAATATCATTATTTTTATGGCATGGAGTGGAAAACTCGCATGTTTATCATACGGGAAGTCTATATTTGTAGAAAATGCCGCATTTATTTTTTTTAATACACACTTCTTATTGTCTGCGAGAATAAAATAAAAAGTATGTATTAAAAAAAATCAAAGTTTTTAATTCATTCAATATTGATACACAAAAGTAACGGAATATGTAGAAAATATTAGATATAGATATATGTTAATTTTTTTTGGCACCTCATAATAATTCTAATAACATTTTTATATAACTTACCACCATGGTGTTAGGTATTCTAATATCATATTTCGTTATTCAAAGTTGAAACACTCACCTGAAAACAAATAAAAAAGATATTAGTCAAATAACGTAAAAATCATTTTGCTGAAGAAACTTTGCAGAAAACTGATTATAAATGGAAAAAAATATAATAAAAAAGATAAAATTATAACATTTTAATCTTAGCCATATTCAAGTATGTATTTACAAATGTATATAGAGATTACTGTTTCAACTATGTAGTATAATATTATTATATAAAATAATCCATCCTTTTTTTAGACAACTATGGTCTATTTATACTACTACTACTACTATACCATCACGGCATATCCCACAAGTGGGGTAGCCAGCAGACCAGCTGCATGTAAGAAACATGCAAGCTGTCTTCTTCGTGCCAATATAAAATCAAGACATTCAGGATGAGTGGCAAACTTCATCGCTGAATTTAAGATGTACAATGTCTTAATTTTTTCGAACACCTGCCTTTTACAGGACACTCGAAAACTTAAGGAGGGAGTGGGAGACCAATTCTTCACCGGGTGCTCCACGGGATATTGAAAAATATCTATTATATAATGCCCTATTCAGGGAAGTTTACAATTAAATATAAAATTATTAATTATGTTAATTAAACTTACTTATAAATTAAAGATAAAGTGCTCAATTACTGCCGAGTTCCAATTTGTTCATAATCATTATAGTATTTTACAATTTAATAGGTCAATATATATTGTGTGTACATCAGTATAGAACAAATGGATTAAAATGTTTTGATAGTAGAAGTAAATATATGACAGTGAATATATAAAATTTGAATTTGGCAGTAATAGAGCACTTTATCTGGCTAATTATATTTTTTTATAACCATATTTTTTCCGTTCATAGTATAAGTCTGTTTTGGAACTACCCAAGTTGACAATTTTGGGACAGCCATCTCTATGGTCTATTTATCGTTGTTGTTTTTACAATTAACAATTGTATGAGGTCACATATGTAAATTTAACACATGAAACTACCATATAAGGCTTAGAAAAGACTACGTCACCTCATTTGGTAGTACTCCGGACGGGATCCCAGAACAATACCTACACATGAAGCTTTAATTGGGTTTATAAGAGAGAATATCGGAGCCTCTGGTAAGTCGCCCGGTAGCTTAATTGGACAAAGCACATCTCGCGACAAGATGGGAGTGCGGGTTCAAGTCCCGTCCGGGACACTACCAAATGAGGTGACGTTGTCTCAACTATGGTCTACCACAAAGACACACTTCCAGAAAATTCATAAAATACTATTACTTTACCATCACGGCATATCCCACAAGTTGAGTAGCCAGCAGACTAGCTGCATGCAATGAACATGCAAGGTGTCTTCTCCGTGCTAACAAAAAAATAAGACTTTAGGATGGGTGGTAAACATCATTACTGAATCTAAGATGTTAAATACAACATAACAGTTATGTGTTTGTGTTTGAGCAAGTAAATCCCATTGCTTTGTACAAATGTGTTGCAGACTGGTAATTTTTTTCATTATCCTATACGATTCACTGATTTAATGACTTGCTAGATACCCTTGATTCTGGTCTAAGATTATCACAATAGATAATGAAGTAAACTTAAAATTAGATGTCACGGAACAACTGATAATTCATATTTTCCAACAGCGCTTCCCGCACCCTTTAATTACAAACTTTAACGATTAAATGAAGCAATCATTCGTCATCATAATTATAAATCCATGAAATTGAAGAGACATGATAATTTACTTTGCTACATGTCTCTATTATAAAACAAGAGATTTTTTTGTGTCACACCTGAATGATAATTAGGTATTAAAAACATAGAAAAAAGCTCAGACACTTAATATCAAGTTTATATGATCTAATGTAGATATAATATCAACAACTACAAAACTTTTTGAATAATTATCCATTAATTCACAAGATCACTCGTCAAAATAACTGAAATAGAAAATACTTAAAACTTTTTTTTGTGTATTTTATCATTAATTAAATACAAAAATATTAAAACATAATATTGCCTTATTCTTGATGAAATATTTGTCTGTTCTGCATACAGGTAATGTAAATATGTACATCAAGAAATTAATATACCCAAAATATGTAAATTAGAAATAATTCACAAAAAATATCACCAAAAACTCCACTCAGCCATCAAGTAATTTTATTTATTTTATTCTTCTTGCACATCATCATTTACATAAAAAAATCAACAAAGCAATTTACATAAAAAATGTGATGATATGCAGTGGCGAGATTATCACTATGTTAGTGAATTCTTCCATCTAACCACATTTTGGTTTTTCATATTGCTTTATCAACTATACCTAATTATTGTTGAGTCCGTATTACACAAATAAGTATTGATAAATCATGGACGAATAGAAAATAATCTATCTATTGTTTTGTCAATTCATAACAAAAGATTTCAATAAATTGTTTCCATTGAACTTTACAAAAAAGGTAAATCGGCAATTTAATTTCTTGAACCTTTTTGGTATAGAAAAATCTAAACCGAATGTAGAAAGTAAGTAGAAGGTAAGTTTTGAATAAATCAGGAAGAGTCGATCACAAGCAGGCTTCAGCATCACAAGAGGCATCAACTTCCGAACTAACAGATCGACGATCTACAACACGAAGAAGAAGATTTAAATTTACAAAATTACTAGAATAGACGATCAAAAAGAATGATTAAAAGACATAAACAAACAAAAGTATAAAAATATATGAGTTTTACTTGTGATTTTCCAATAAAACGTCAAAGAGCGCATCAATTGGATGCAAAAGTGTGGGAAACTTTACATTATTATTACATTGTGTAGGTACATGTGAACAATAGTCACTACGTCATACTACGAGTATAATACATATTATAAAAGTACCTGTATATGTAAATGGAAAAACAATCCTCCGATAAAAACCTTAAATTAACATATATAATAATAACCTGATAAGACGACGCGACGGGGTTTAAATAAAACAAAGGTTAAATCCATCTTCAAGGTCTTTGTGTCGTTGGTTGATCCAATTTTAATATTATTATTCCTTTATCCATTGGACGAACCTGTCTCAGGATAATAAATTATATTTTTTTGTTACTCTAATCAAAATGTTCAATATAAAATTGCGTATGGATGGTCACATGTTTGCAATGTATTTTTTTATTTTGATTTTAGTATATTCAACGTGGTATGATCGATTTTAGTATAAGAGAGCCCATGGATATGATAATCATTTTAGATTATTAGAATAAAGAACGAGTTTTATTATTTATAGATACTAAGTAAAATTCTGGCCTACAGTTAAGACTATGCACTACATACAAGTAGGAAGTTATAGAGTTTTAATACAATTCGCACTTGCTTGTTAAATTATGAAAAATATTTTTAATGTTTGTTACATCAGTCTTACGTAACAACTGAATAAAATATGCAAGTTGTCGTAGATCCTTTATGTAAAAAAAATATATCAGATATCATACATATATCAACTGCAATGTAGAAACAGACACAACATGATATATTGTTTAGTTTTTTTCTTAGCATGATAATGACGGTTCGGTATGCCTTCCGCCTATTGTAATTATATGACCTATCAAGACATTATTTCTCAAGAGATCAGATAGTAGTATAATAAAGTTTGCATTCAACTTAATAATTATTATCTCATATAAATCTTTTACCTACATATTGTTCAACCCATCCTTTACTTGTTCTTTTTTTCGAAATAACTTGTTGACGTCAATTGATGACGATGTAATAAAATGTAATGCAAATGATTCATCTCATTGATTTTAATATTATTTGGATGTAAAATGTTTTCTTTTCATTTTTGGAAATACCAAATATAAAGTTCGTCACTTAGTCTTAGACGGGTACATTTATTGTGCAAACAAAGGTAGATATTTAGAAGTTGCTATACGAATAAGGAGAAAAATTATATGCAAAATGCATCTTTGAACGATATCAAAGATTTTGATTAGGGATATCATAAAAAGAGATCACTGTATCAGTACAGAAATTAGCTGAAAAGAAGCTTAGCTTATTTTCTTCTGGTATTCCTGAACGACAACAATGAATAGTGACGTAATGGCGACGAAATAAATTAATTATTTTGCATAAGGTAAACATATGAAGTTCTTTTTCTTTGGTAGATTAGTGTATTTATACTTCGTACCAATTTTTTTTTTTAAATTTAAAACAGTTCCTTACTCCAATGAACGAGATCGTTATGATTGTTTATGAAACCATAACATTTCTCTACGTGCTCTGTTTTCAATAATTCTGAAAACGTCCTGCATAATATTATGCAGATCTGGTTCTTTGCCTACAAACTCCATCAAACAAATGATTGACTTTTTTTACCTAACAAATACGTATCGTGTTTTTCCTCATAGTCAATTAAGCCCTAAGGTAACAAAATAAAGAATGAATCGATATTAGCATCTTCGAATCACGTTTCACGGTGTCTATACAATAAAATAGCGCGTTGCATTATCAGGTAGATAATATGTAATTTTTATCCAAATAAGAACCCACAGGTTAGCCTTGATGTCAGAACAATGAATCATGTCAATGATCGCTGAATCAGATAATGAAATATTGTTATTGTGATTTTTATTATTCACAGGTGAATATTAATAAAAAGGTAAACAGCAATTGTTAAATTGTCTCTTATTATAATTCGATGCACGGCTTATTTAATAATTATGTGTTGAGACTGACTTGTGTGATATTAAAATATTAATTGCCTGTAGTATAATGCCTACAGTAGAAATTTCGAAGGCTCATGCCCATATTCATATTAGTAACTAAGTAATTGAACAAAGAAAATATTTTCATTGATTTAAAAATAATTAGATTTAATTATATGTGCAACAGTCACCCTATTTCTACGAAAAAAAGCAGGAAAATTTCAAAAATAGAAATTCAGTAGGAAGGTGATAAAATAATTCAAAAAAATAAAAATGAGAATGTTTTTTTTTAAAGTAATATAGTTAACATCTACACCATTACATCACATTCCATGAAGAGGATAGTTAGCAGACTAGTTGCACGTTATAAAAATGTAAACCTGACTCTCCATAAATGCAAATTCTGTATTTCAAATTCTTTTCAATTGTCTCAATACTGAAGCCATTCGTAAAATATGTTGGATGTAAAATCACACAAATTTTTCACAGTTAGAAAATTTGATATTTAGAATTGAAGGTATGCCTGTTTACTGTATACGAAATATTTATACAGTAAAGTCATGGGATTAAAAATCTCATTTTTACAAAAAATTTAAAAAAAATATCACTACAAATTACCCCACATAATTTATTGCACTAAACATTTGTTATGTATTTTATTAAAGTACTTTTATTACACATGTCTCGCACTAGATAAATGGTATTTTATTATTTTTTTAACAAATTTTCGGACACTTCACGTAGGTAAATGATGACTATATATGTGAATTTTATATTGTGTTTACAAACTAATAGTTTCCGCAAATTAAGTAATCAAGAACTTATCGTCCATTACATTACTTTAATTCGTCACAGAATTATATGACGAGTAAAACAATTTGTTTCTATAATACTGGACTTAGTACCCACAGTGAAGTCACAAAACAACGAGAGCAAAAAACGTCATCAACACGTTAGTTCTAGGGTTAATTTAGTAATGAAATTGTAAAAAATAATGATTGATTATTTTTACCATCAAATTATCTAAGGAATGTACCACTTGAAATTTATAATCCTAGAAGTCAGCCTCAAAAAACCTTTTCATATGTATTATATAGCTGGAAATGAGAGAAATATTATAAAGCTGGAGGTAAGAGAGAAATACTGAAATAGATTTATTTCATGTTTTTGGATGATCATGATATACGCCTGATAATATGTGATATTTTTTGTTTAGAAGGTCAATACTCATTCAACAATGATATGAATGGTTCAGACACAATAATTAACATTTTTGATAATGAAAACGTAAGGTGTTCAGATTTTTTTAATTTTTGCTTTATTTTTTATCTATTCATCGATTTATTTACAGATATATGTAGGCAGATATATCCAGTGTCATCAGAACCGCAAATAACCATAGACTTATACGAAAAATATAATGACAACCTATAATGTCATGACTTATATTTTGATTTATAAATTGATGCAATGAGCACATACTAATAATTAAATAATAACGCAACAATATATTGTCATAAAACATAGGTATGTTATTATTTAATGGGTGTATGTACAATTATTGTACATAGATACTCGTACGATATGAATTTGTTCATGAGGAAAACCGTACCTACTGTACGTGTACGTAGGAAACTTTTTTATCATTCGTCGTGTGTGTGAACTATAGTATACGAGTAAAATGTGATTAACAGCCTAAGGTCACCGCTATGTAAAGAAATATAGTATTTACTAGGACGTCTCGTACATTCATAATAATAATAATATGAAGTCTAAACACGATCTTTTACTTGCATGTTACATATGGTCTTATAGCCCCCAGGTGTGTTCGTCTACCTACTACTTATAACAATAAATTAATACTTTTAATATAACTAAATAATATTTCCTACTATTTAACAATATGGATTTTGTTGTCCTAGTCACAAGATAGGAATAGTTACAATAGAAGTTATTGTGAAACAATTTGTTTTGTAATAATTTTACCAATGAATCGAAGATACATGAATTAAATGTAATGTACTCGTAAACTGATCAAATGATTTCACTTATTTATGTTTATCGAATTGACTCTAGGCTTATTAAAGTGACTTAAGTTGAATAAATTAAACAATTTTTTTTACTCTACCATTTGTTTATTTGATGAGAGAGGTAAGTCTTTCGTCTTATAACGACATTGTCAATTTTTTTCACTCGATTGATTTTACTTGATTTACTTGATTGAGAGATTGACAATGTCCTAATAAGATGAAAGACATCTCTCGTCAAATAAACAAATAGTAGAATAAAACTTTAATATTTTATTTATTTCGCTATGGAATTCTACTACGAGTACCTAAACACCGACACAGTGAATGACTTAAGCTGACTTGAGCCAGCCTAGAGCCAATTCACTAGCATCATAACATGATAATAGATGCAAAACCAATATCTTTTTAAAGTTACATTGGAATCATCTGCACAAACAAATGGTTCGCAAAATAAAATGTTCGCCGCAATGAAAACTTTAGTACGTACTATGATGTCTATGGAAACTTTCGCAAAACTAATAGGTACCACATAAAGAATGCTAATTGATAATTTCCAGCAAGGTTTTCCTGAAACGAAGGTTATCAATAATTATTGTAAAAAAGAAGAATATTAATAAAATCAATTGTCAATGAAACAAAATATTTATTAATATCTATTTCCTATACGGGATACTTAAAGAATCAACTTAATTATTTCCTCAAAACTGCCAAAGTAAAAAAATAGCACGCTTATCAAAGAGAAACGATAGTTTTCATAGGAATAAACTCGTCAGTAAAATTAACATCCGTTTGATACATAGTTAATGTGAAGGTAAGCATATCATTATAATCATGTAGTAGGTACATGTTTATCAATATTGGTGAAATGATATGTAAAATAACTGCAAATTAATGTTACGACACTCCTATCAAAATATTATGTGTAATAAATATTAAATAATAAACCGCAAAAATAAAAAAAAACACAGTTTGGTTGAGACAGCCTTGTTTTATAATTCCGCAATACGGAAGTGTTTATAAAGTCAGTGTTAAGTTTAAAAGATAAATAATATTACACCTATGTGGCTAAACTGTTTTTAAAACTATCGCCTTATTAATTCATTCAATGAAACGCATTTAATTTCTTCTTATTGTAGACTATTGATATACTGCTTTGGAAGTACCTGAGTTATTTTTATGGAACTGAAGATTGACTATCTTTCTATCACAGATATCTCTTTAGCAGCGATGTGAATTATTCTATTGTCAGTCATCCTATTTACTTGGTTTCTCTAGATCATGTCCGGTTCCTAACCCATTGAATAAAAGATAACTAATCAGTATCAGATAAGAAGGGAAGATAATATAGTATGTAATTGTGAAGGGTAGAAAATCGATTCTGCATGAATTGTTGAAATAACTTTATTTGTCGGATATTTCAGGAGTCCAAAGACTCCTATTTATCCGTTTAGGTGACAATTTATTTATATTTCAACTCTCTCTAATCTAGTACCACTAGGTCAGTGTTGGCATCCCCGACCCTACCACGTCAGTGGGCGGGGGATCCGGCTGACATAGCAGATCCCATCTTGAGACCCACACATCCACGATGTGTGGGTCTCAAGATGGGATGGTCTGGTCTCATGGGATGGTCTGCAGGCTACCCCAATTGTGGGATATGCCGTGATGGTGTAGTAGTAGTGAAATAATATTTAAGAATGAAGCACGACAAAATAAAATCGCGCCTCCGCGACATACTCACCCTGTACATAGATTTTTTTATTGTATTTAATTTAAATGTATTATTATGTAAATTTGCTTGTAATCAATGTACAGTAAAGAATAAATAAATAAAACAATAAAACAATTTCTCGATGATTTCTCATTCGTTGATATCTCTTGTATCAAAACATAAAATCAAAGAGTACCTAATAATTATATTCGAAATTAATAGGAGAATTTAATACATGCAAATTTAAGATGAGAATCGTGCGCTTTTTATAGAAAGCGAAACATAATTTTAAGTAAAATAATGAATATTATATATCAACATCAATTTTCTATTTTACGTAAATCGTTTAATATCTAATTGATATTGATAATATTAAAATCAAAAAACTTTTTATCACAACCGTTTTACTCGTGCAAAGTTCTCGGATATTAAAAGTTCTATTTATTCATAATATTTAAAAGATATTTTTTAATATTAGACTATTTGATATTTTTATATAAAATAATCACAATAAATATCAAAATTTCCATAGTGTCTGGGCTAATATTTTCCTGGAGATTTTCATCTTATTTTTCTGAACTGAACAACTAATTCCTATATTAAGCTCAACTTACATAATTTATACTGCGAATCTGACATAAACTCTCATAGAATTATTTCACCTCTGATGAAAAAAAATTTTCAACCAAACCTATCAGTGTTTTTTTTAAGGATAATAAAAAAAATAATGATAATTATATTTAAATGCAATTTTTTTTATTTTATATAACTTTGCTTAATTGCGTGCACAATAAAATATGTTGTAAATATCGAATAACTATAAAATAAAATGTTTTATTTATGCAATAATTATTTATGAATATGTTTGGGTGGTCGAAAGTGGGACTAAAAATAAAATGATGAATAATTCAAAAAGCCGCCTGCCGCAATGTCTACAAAATAATTTATTTCACCTTCATTAAATAGTAAGCAGACATATATATCGATGGTTTAAAACACAAAAAGCCCATGTCCACTGTTTAGGTTAAATGAATTAAAATCTGAACAAGATCGGTTGCAACGTCTTCTGTTACATAATAACCAATGATACTTATATTGTTATCGAAATATTTAACAAAAACCAAATGCCACGTGTTATTAAATTAACATTTTTTTGTGCAATGATGTAAAATGTCACAAAAGATATTTGAGCATGCATTTATATCGACTTTCTTTATTCTAAAGAGGCACATGCCCATTGAAAGCAGTGTGAATGAAAACGATATGATAGACATGAATGAGATTATGAATGCATTAAAAAAGGCGAAGTGCGGTAAAGCTGTAGGGTATGATTGTGTTGCCGTTGAGCTCATCAAGTCTGGTGGACCGGGGGCTCTCGCGTGGTGCTTGGAGCTTTTCAACGACTGTTGGAGAGAAGGCGTCACACCAGAGGATTGGAGGAGGGCTATCATCTGCCCCCTGTACAAAGGGAAAGGCTCTAGACTTGAATGCGGGAGTTATCGGGCTATTAGCTTGCTGAGCTCAATAGGGAAATTGTATGGTAGAATTTTGATTGAGAGAGTACGAAAGATAACTGAGTGTAAGATATGGGATGCGCAAGGAGCTTTTTTGAATGGCAGAGGGTGCACCGATCAGATCTTCTCCCTGCGAATGGTTATAGAGAAGTTTCTGGGTAAACACCAGAGGCTTTTTTGTGCATTCGTGGATCTGGAGAAAGCATATGATCGAGTGGACCGGGAAAGGTTATGGCGCGTGTTGTCGGAGTATGGGGTGAGCAGCCGGTTGATCCGCGCAATATCTTCACTTTATGTGGGAAGCTCCGCATGCGTGAGGGTAAATAATACTCTCTCGGAGTGGTTTGTCCTCACCAAGGGAGTGAAGCAAGGTTGTGTCATGTCTCCGTGGCTGTTCAACTTATTCTTCGACTACTGTATGCGACCTGTGAAAGAGATGGATGTTGGTGTCGAGCTGAATGGGTTTCGGGTGAATGCATTGATGTACGCAGATGATTTGGTGTTAATGGCTGAGAGTGAAAGGGACTTACAAGAGATTGTTACGTGTGTGTATGATAGTTGCAATTTGAATGGTTTGAAAATGAATGTTATGAAGACGAAAGTTCTTGTTTTTGAAAGAGAGAATGAAAAAACGATTTGCGAGATTAAAGTTGGTGACGAATGTTTGGAGCAAGTAAGTGAGTATGTATATTTGGGAAGTATGTTTACGAGGGATGGAAGATGCGATAGGGACATTGAAAGAAGGAAAGTGGCCGGTGCTAGAGTGAACGGTGCACTTCGACCCATTGTCAGCAATGGCAATGTGTCGAACATGGCTAAAATGCTGGTGCACAATACAATTCTGGTACCGTCACTTACGTATGCAAGCGAGACATGGACGTGGCTGAAGAAGGACGAAAGTGGAATAAATGCAGTGGAGATGCGATCGTTAAGAAGAATGGTTGGTAAAACGCTGCGTGATAGAGTGAAGAATGAGGATATTAGAAGAATGAGCGGATGCAAGAAGAGTGTTGTGGACAGAATGCGCGTGAATAAACTACGGTGGTTTGGACACGTTGAACGAATGAACGAAGTAAGAATGACAAAGAGGATATACTTGTCTGAAAGAAAAGGTGTGAGGAAGCGCGGACGTCCGAGAACCACGTGGCTTGATCACGTGGATCAAATTCTCAAGGACGGCCGCGTGTTGAGTAAGAGGAATCGACGTGCGTGTATGAGAAACTGTATGAATGTGGAGGAAGCGAAGGAAGTGTGTAAAGATAGATCTGTGTGGCGTTCCGTTCTCTCTGCCTACCCCACTTGGGATACGGCGTGAGGGTATAGTATAGTATAGTATAGCACATGCCCATCAAGGACATCTTCTGAATAAATTAAAAATTAGTTGACTAATTCTGAATCTCAAACATTCAAAATCTGTTTTCTCTGAACTGTCAAATGTGGACATATGTCTTCTGTATTTTAAACCATCGTTATGTTGGTACTGTATGCATCAACTCATTTAATACCCAAGCATAGAAATACTGGATAAATACATTTTTTTTAATTAATTATAAATAAAACAACTTATTTATAGCATATACACTGTGACTTTTTATTGGACGCGAGCCGGCTTTCAAGAGCTTCCGCTATCATCATCAGGCTAGCGAAAAGTGGGATAATTAAAAATATTTTTAATAATACAAAAAAAGATATCTAAAGTTTATTAAATTAAGTTTATCCAACGCATTTCATTTTATATTTGGTGAGATAAATTTATGAAAAAATAATTCATATGATGAATATTTAAATGCAAATAAATACTATAAAACCTTTTTTATAAAATAAGTTTCTTTTGCGCAAAAGCACCAATGATACATAATGGGTTAACTTGCAATAATAATTGTTACAAAATACCATTCTGATACTATTAACATTGTCAATAACACTCTGGTATGTTCAACGTACTAAATCATAATATCATGGAATATTAAACATTAATATCATTGATATTATATAGAAGATATAGATCATAATCCTGCACTGTGGTATACATAACATTGCACAAATCAATTCGTATTCGTGATGATATGTAACGTATTATAATAATATATTACATATCACGCCCAAAGGAATAATAGTAAAGGTTAACACAGTTACACCCATACATAATAACAAAACAGCTTCAGTAATAATATTTGTACCAAGGTGAAGGCCGTAATACTCATGAATTTTTCGTGGAATCTTATGAGAATGAACAGCAATATGTTTTATGGTAAAGATAATTAAAATGTATCGATATGATGATAATCACATAGTAATATAATGTAAGACTTTTAGAATACATTATTATTTAAACGATTTCTTATTTAATCGAATTATTAACAATCATATGCACACCAACAAAACAAAGAGTTCCGGATCAATAAGCAAAGAAACTTAATAAACAAATTTATAGCATCTTTCCAAATTGCTGAAATACTCTTAAACTATTTAGATGTATAATATTTTCAAATGATCTAGAGTTTGTGTGTTCACATTGTGAAAAGACATTTCAAACATATTTGATATCAATAAAACACTATTGGAAACACTAACATGAAATTACTTCTCTTGAAAATGTCAAGCTAACTTGACGAAAGCCCTTGAGTATTAATAAATCAATAGTGAAAAGTAAACAGTGTTTTATTGATATCAAATATGTTTATAATATTTTCATTTATTTATTCTTTACTGGAGATTGATTACAAGCTAATTTACATAAAAATGCATTTAAATCAACTACAATCAATATACAGAGGACAATTTTATCGTAGGGATTAAATTTCTTCCAACTAACCCATAAACACTAATAACCTTAGATATCGTATGTGATATTTATAACTTCTAATATACCTACTGTAAAGTAAATCTCTAGAGGAAGTCAATTAACAAAAAAAAATTTAAGAGAAGACGCTAAATCTTACTGTAACATCGTGACATTTCCAAAAGTGGGGTAGCCAGCAGACCATCCCCATATTATTAACATGCGAGCTGTCCTCTCTGTGCCAATAATTGAATTATAGCATTTAGGGTGGATGACATTCAAGGTGTAAAATATATTATTTTTCTTTCAAACAAAGAGACTCGAAAAATTAAAAGAAATCTGTTCATTGCCGGTATCTACCATAAAACCAAGGAACAAAAACCACATACTCAAACAGTATATGGTTTCAACAGTGGCAACAATCATCATAACACCATAAGATGGACAAAAATTAAAATACATAGGTAGTTATTACCTTTATAAAGTTTGTACTACTTATCAATTATTCAATTTTTTTTTATCGATAAATAATAAATAAAAAAAAAGTTCTTTAATATTAAAGAACATGCTTTAACGTGTTAGAAACTCAACGTTTCCTATAATGCATCATAAAAAACTTAAGAGGACAATCAATTAAACTGGTTTCCGTTATATCTATAGGTATATCGAATAATTCAATAGATTAATATATAGTAGGTATTTTTTTGTAGAAAGGTACGTATTATAAAATTAGTGTTCCTGCTGTCCTTGATATACTGTAGAAGTTCCAATATTTGAATTTGCATTAGTGTTATGATTGGTGCATATAATAATATATTTCAAATGTTTGATAAAAAAAAAAACTTCTTTATCTCCTTTTTATGAGATTCATGACTTCCCTGACGATTCTGCTGATTTCTTGTGTCATTCGCTAGATGAAGAGATCCCTAGATTCACCGTGTTTTTTTACTGACAGAAACCCACTATTTATTAGCGATATCTTAAAATTTAAGCATGGTACTTAAGTAAAAAAACGATTTCAGTGAGAGAGACATATATCTGAAATATTATCAAATTCATCTCATGTTTCTTAAAAAATAATAAGTAGAAATTATTTCCCGTTTAAACGAAACAACTTGGGATATTTACAGTTAACCAACACACAGCAAGGCAGTTTTTTTGATAATTCCAGGATCTGAGAGAAGAATATTTGGATTTTTCTTCAAATTTAAACTTTGGAAATCACAGTTGAAAAATCATATCGACGTTTCCTCAACTGTGATGTAGAAGAAAAAGAGTCGATAGACAATATTCTATTATATTTTTTAAGGCGTTTGCAAGTGATCAGGGGATAGACATTATTACATAAATAAAATCTAGGAATTTAAAACATAAACTTAGAAAACAAAATTGAAATTGCTATATTAAATTGGTAGTAGGTTGTACAGGAATATCAAGACTAAACAATAATAATTTGTCTATACTGCACTGTATAAAGGTGGTAGTGCCTACATTCAGACTGTACCTAATTGTGGTATCAAATAGAGTGAGTGATTACTTCACATTTTTATTATTAGGTAGGTTTATTATATTTATTTATTATTATTATTATTAATGTAGATACTGATTCACCTTGACACAGATCATGAAAATGCCAACAACCGGGAAAGTACCAGCTAGAGACTTGTCTTTTTACTTCCGTACCGTCGTCACTCACATACATACTACAACCTACCTACCCACACTACCTACCCATAAACATTTCAATATTTCTAATACATCACTTTACACATTACTGCTATCGTGTTTTATATTAAACGGATGTGGCGATTACTTTGATTAGTTAACAGCCATTCTTACCTAAGGTACAAATTAGATTTAGCTCTAGTGGTTTCAGGCAACAATTTTTATTAGGCGCAGAGAAAATTATTCAAATAATTAATGAAATAGCTTTATTAATAAATATAAGCCAAAACTTTATATGCAAAAATATTCATGGGTATAAAAAAATAGTACGTTATCACATATAAATAAAATTTAAGTTGTATTTATTCTATAAATTGAATTTATTTATTTCCTAATTCAAAAACAGAGCGAGTACGGTTTCACATCCGGCTACTAGGCACGCCGTGGGCCTTCTGAATCTTAAAATTTGTGAAACTCGCTATATTCTTGATTATTGCACATAATAACGTTATATATGTAGTATGCACGGTAAACAACATACCATATTATTATATGAATAAAACAAATGGTTGAATTATAAACATTTTCTATGATTTTTTTGATAATGAAATTTATTTTTGATGTGTATGCAGTTTGTCATAATAATTAAGAAAATCCAAGGGTTGTAAATAAATAACTCAAGGTGTATTATAAAATTCATGATATTTTAAGATTAATCTTGGTTTTAAAATTTTATTAACACCCTTGTATTATTAAGGATAATTTATTTAAAATAGCACCACTCAACGTATCATCATTGCGACGGTAATCTTCAAAAATTATTTTCACTATATTCCTCGCAGCAAAATAAAACTAAAATGATAAAATCGCATTTATAAATGTTCAAAATATTATATTAATATAAAAAAATAACTACATGTGATCCAGAATTTAAAATATTTAAAAAATAAAATGGTTGTAATTTTGCTAATTCGTTTGCATGAAATCACAAAGAAGGGGTGTAGAGCCCTCTTAAGCGATTGGTTTTGAGTAAATACAAAGTGAAAGAAAATATGCATTTCCGGTTCCTGTATTTAAATAGGTAATCGTAGAATCCACCAAAAGTTTTCTTCATTTGTTTTTTTTTTAAACTGACACTTGTGAATAAATTTTAAATCCAAAAATGTGATTGAGGGCCACATAAATGGTTTTCTTGTATATAAATTTCTCTTGCATATAGCATTTAATTTATCTACAAATTTTGATCATTTGATATTACTTTGTGATAATGCAAATAGTTTATTGCAATTTTAAATACCTACATAATATTAAAAAAGGCGATATTTATTGGCTTATGGTAATCTTTGACAACCAACAAAATGTGGCGTAGGTACGATGTATATGTAAATAAAAATAATGAAGCGTGCATATAATGTGATATGCATATACATAAAAATTAATAAATTGACAGTAAAATACATCTTTAAAAAAAAACAATTGTTAACGACTACATATCTCGAATTGAAAATGCGTCTATTTGTAATTTTAGTTCATATTTCGAACAGTGTGTCTCTGGTCACTACATTCGTGTGTCTGTTTATCTCTAACAAGTTGCATGAACGTTTCACACTTTGTCTTTATCTATGTATAATTATTACACTTAATTACTGTAGAGTTTATGAACCAATCATGTAGTTGCTTTATTGATTACGTCATTTAAACGTCTTGGAAGTCATTATTTTTATTATCATCACAACAATTAAACTTATTTGAATAATAATCACATTTACGTGTAGCAATATATATACTTAGGACAACTACTTACAATTACATCTTAATTTTCTTTACAAATAAATGAGAACATACCAAACTATATCACACACACTCAAGTAAACAAAAGATTTGTTCATCATACGTGCTGTGGACGTTTTGTACATAAAAATATTCAGATTGCTCAGAACGCGAAGTAACATAATTTTATTTTTATGATATTTCAGACATAATACAACCCAAAACAAAAATAATAATAAGCCGAAATTTGTATTTATTGAAAGTTATCAAAGTTATACATAGAATATCAATTAACAATCTTGAAACAAAAAACGATGAATCAATTAATTTAATTGTTAATGTGATAAATAATTAATTTCTTCTAGAGCAGACTTATGCACTCTGTGATGGTGTAATTTCTCCAAATGATCTGGGAAGGACTAAGATAATTTATTCATACACAATTTTATAGATATTGGATACTTTTAAAAATATTGATTGGCATATCCGAATATATAAACATTTCATAAACGACCAAAGGCTGGCTAATCACGTAGTCAAAATTTTTCAAACTAACAAGAATATACTTTATCTCAGATTAAAGGAAAAGGGACAATTGTATGAACTTCTTGATTGGAGAACGTGGATGAAGAATGAATGAAGTTAATGATACTATTGTTAATTTGTTTATGACATTGAATTATGACTTTTCTAGCGTGTATATTTGACAATGTTAGGTAACAGTTAATATCAAGCAACACGACATTTAACTACTAACCATAATAGCAAAATGACAAATTAATAACAGTCCAATATATAGCATGCACTGTTATTAGGTTTACCGGTTATTACAAAATAGCTGACGACCAGAACGAGTTGATTAGATAATAAAGGCACGAACATTTCTATGTATTGAAGTTAATCAATCAAATTGTTAAAATTATTAAAGTGATGTGATAATATTATGTTCCCGATATCGATACTAAAATTGTGTTCTACAATGTGCGATAATGAGCTCCTTAATTTATGTATTTGGATCACTTAAAACAGGTGTTATCAAATGTACCCTACAAAATACTTGAATCACTTTAAAGGAAATAATAACTCATTTTTTGGTTTAAACTATTGTATAAATTAAATAATTAAATAACGTTACTGTATGGTCATTTAATAGCCAGTTCACTAATTATCCCACCTGTGGGAAAAAGTTTAATGGGTATGGAAAGATACCTAATGTTTATGTGGTCTGGATTGAAAACTATTGTCGTTTTAATACGAGTACGATATAGATTTCGAGTTGGGAGGGACGGCATAGAAAAGTAGGGAAGGAGCTGGAGTGCTAATCGTTTTTGGATACACGAAAAAAAAATAAACCAAGAGAATCTCAATACATGTAGGTGCAATAGAAGACTAGCGACCATTAACTTCCTTCTTGAGTGTCAAAAATTATACGGTTTCATTTTATTTTTGATGC
This sequence comes from Athripsodes cinereus, assembly GCA_947579605.1. Lineage (NCBI taxonomy): Eukaryota > Metazoa > Arthropoda > Insecta > Trichoptera > Leptoceridae > Athripsodes > Athripsodes cinereus. The sequence continues at coordinate 11,992,348 of OX388315.1, forward strand.
ATTATTATGCAAAAAAAAAGAATAGATGATATTTATTACATAATACCCAATAATTGCTTGATAGAATAAAAAGTAAAGATGAATAAATAAAAAATTAATAATTTCAAAACAGATTACGACTGTAATATTTAATGATCTCGACTTGATCTTCGATCTTATATTTATTTTAAAACGGCTCACCCAGAATGTTAGTAAACAATATGAATCATTATATGTACATCCAATAGATAATAATTTAAATAAATTATTTCAGAATTAACAACATCATAACATATTCGCATGTACCTTTTACTTCGATAGAAAATAGCGGGGAAAACCCAGTTGAAATAATATGATTATATTTACCAAGAACATGTTTTGATTTTGCAGAATACCTAGTGCAATTATGAAATAACATAAAAGCTGTTATACCAATAAATGTTTACAATTTATTTATAAAATTAACATAGTTAAATTGATAGACGTATAAAGAATACAAGAATATTAAATTTTAAATAGCATATGAATTAGTATCGGTCAATTGAGTAAAACCACTTGTTATCCATTATGAATCACATACGCATGATATAGGTTACACCATTATTATCTAATTTCATAAGGTAGTGATGTGATAATTTTTCTAGATACAAATATTTCATTAGGAATTATGATGTTTTGTAAGTTTTTGGGAATGGTAAATAAATAAATCAGGTTGTCTTAAAGATAACACTGCTTGTTACAAACCAGACTAGACGAACGTCAAATATTATCATGAAAGTTGTTTTACAAAACAATATTATTTGTCACATAAGTAGAATACCTGTATACTAATTATGAAACATCAAACAAATAGACAATTATTTATGGTGTTCAAACATAACATAATTGTATGGTGACATGTTTGAGATTTGATCTACTAATTATTATAGTTAAAAATCAGATAAATGTGAGATATCTTTAAATTTAATTATCGTGGTGTAAAACATCGTAGCGATACAAGATTCCCGCAGGAAAAGTCATTATGTCAAAACTCCAATAATGTTTTAGGATTTCTTTAATAAGAAAAAACTCATTTGCAGCATCTACGACTTAGTTGTTGACCTAATTATTAAAATAAATATTAAGAATATTGACACAAAATACGCGAAGATATGCTTCGTCAACCGGCCAGGTTCAAATTAGGAGGTGATTCGGAACTTATCGGTAGGCACCTATTTCTTTTTCCATTGTAATAATATGTTTTTTTTTTAAAGTGAAGGTCAAGGGACCTTGTATCCCTTGTGTCACCGCGACCATAGTAGATCTATTGTGACATCTATAATATGGTTAGTAAAACTTTGATATGCCAAAGCATCTAAAGTCGTACTTAATACACGAGAGTATTTCATATACTTAGTTTGTTTTGCACTATTTTTAGATTAAATTCATGATTTATTTCTGTAATGACGTAGGTATATGTCAACAATAATGAGCGTGATAGTGACGAGTATAAAGATTTTATTGCATATATTTATAGGGTGAATAGCCGATCTATTTCTATCATCACAATATAAACAGATCAACCTCAACCTACTTCTATTATATATACAATAATATCATGAGTAAGTACAAAATAATAATAATAAATAAGATTATATCACTAACTTTATTCTAGTATTTACAAGCGAATCTCGCAACAATGAGAAATTATTAAAATAAAAAAAATGACATAACTCTTTCAATTTAACTACATAATTTATACTAATAATACATTTTTTTATCTCGTTATTATGGTATTAAAGTAAAAACCTTGTTCTTGACATTATTAAATGATATGATTTTTTTACATACTGTCGTAGTTAAAAATAACAATAGATAATTATTGGAGTATTCCATATTAAAATTTACTTAGTTACCATTTGACTTTTTTTTGAAGGAAAGAATCCCGCAAATATTAAATAAAACTCTATTTTGACTTCCGTTAAATTTCTCTATGTTGAACATTCTGTAACTAACTTCACTTGTCCCCTGCCCCTGGCCTCGGTAGCACCCGTCTGACGCTTTTGCGTTGGGCGGTGGCTGAACCAAAAGAAATAACTTGTGTTAAAAGTGCTAAACAATAATTGAAACCTGTATCAAAATAAACTGTACATAGTGATAAGTGACTTGATTAATTTTAACTTAGAATTTGTTGTATAATATTAAGTGCTTGTGTAAAATGTAACTGTGTGTCTGTTTGTGTTGAACCGGACAGTAATAATCTGAACCATGAATAAATGTTTTGTTATTTAACTTAACTTCTGTTTTCTTTTGATCTATGAAACCAAACTAAGAACTCTACAATTATCCCTGAACTGAGACTCAAGTTCTTCGACTGAATTAGCTGGACAATGTATAAAAGGGTGGACTGGAGTCAGAGAAAGTTTTGGAGGGAAGTATAATGGAAAGTAGTTGTGAATAATTTGAGAACTAGTAAATAAAAGTGGAATAATGTGTCTACATAAATGACGCCTGCAACGTGTGGCCAGATTTGGTTTCATAGTGATAAATTCAGTGTAAAAATAGATACAATTGGTTTTGTTATGTAATAACCTAATTAAAATTTCGACGCATTAGAACATTCAAGATGGCCAACGCAATATTGCGTTTTGCAACGTATCTTCTCGAGCCACGCCCGAAGACACGGCTCAATTCTAAAACGACTCAACTCACACGGTCAACACAGAACACGCAACGTCATGTTTCGTCTCTCCAACAAAAGTTTAAAAATAACAACGGTTACGAAGAATAAGTGAAAGATAAATATCAATTCTAGTTTTAAACGTTTTATAATAATAATAAAATAATTAAATACAGTTTTTTGCAAATAAATAAGTACAATTGTACGTTTGGTACTCAAGTAAAACAATATTAAACAGTGCTAGATGATTTCAAGTTCCTTCGAACAATGACTTCAATGTCTGAATGAAACATAATTCAGACCAAATGTCCAAGAAGCGTTTCTCCAGTTGTTCTGCCTGTGAGGATACCCTGATACAGAGCCAAGCGGTGGATATTTTCAAGAGATGAATGAATGATGAGGCCATGTTCCAGCGTTTTTGATGACCGTAGAGCAGTTCCACTACAGATGTGAATACAACAAATTAATATTCCGATAATTGTTCAACGTTCTTTTTGGTTACGTCATTGAAGGCTAGGTACCAAGGAAGGAAACATCTATTGCGCCTGGAGAATCGTAATGTATTGTTATAGTTCTTTTTCTTTTCTCATCAAGATCCAGTGTGCAATTGGCAGTATTGCAAAGCAGTAATTGATTGTTGAAATGTCTCAAAATTGTACCAATGTTGTTGTGCCTACCTAGCTATACATAATAATAAGTTTGTATGTGTGGTAGCTTCTGATGGGGAATTTCATTTTGATGATAAATTTTTGTTTTGATTTTATCTTAAAGGTAGATTTGTGTCCTTGGTTGTGAATATTAAATTCGTTAAAGGAATTTTGAAACAATTAGAGTTGTAATGTTGATTCTATAGAGAACTTTTGAATGCAATATCATCTATGGTTTAATGCATAGTGAACTAGTGCTGGGATAAAATTACTAATACTTATATAGTGCTGGGACAAAGAGTTAAATTAATAATTAATTTTTTTTGTGGAAATAATTTTTTGAACTAAGTTGAAATAAAATAATGTTAACCTTTCACAACCTTTTACGAATTTGAAAATGTAAGTACACTTAACCCTTTGTGGACGTTAAGTAACAATTGAAAATAAATGTAAATTTTTGTTTTGTAGCAATTGAATTTTGAACTTGTTGGTTTAACTCTTAGTGAACACGATTGAAATTGTTAACCCTCTGCGAACCGCAGTTGAATTTTTCTTGAAGTCAAGTAATTGAAATACAACTGATTTTTTTTAATTTCAAAATGTCTGAATACTTAATTACGCCCATCCCTCGGGTGGAAAAATCAAACACAAAAACATTGAAGCATGCTTTATCCCAAAGAGGTGTAGAACCTGCGCAGTCACTTAATGATCTACGTGAACAATGTAAGGTATTTAATAACAAAATTTCAAATGTTCCTCAACTTTTAGAAAATACTACCTTGCTGCATGTTACCAATTCTAGTTGTGCTATCGCTGCTGAGGAAAGTGTCCCCAGTTGCGACCGTTCCGTTACTCATCCTCATGTAACACCTCGAGCTAGATCTACCTATGCTCCAATAAATGTAAACTTTTCGTCATGGCCTATCCCTGTATTTAACGGCAAAGGTGACTTAATCGAATTCTTTACTCGCCTTGAGGAGATTTGTCTTTCTCGTCGTTTTGATATAACTCTTTTACCTACTGTTTTGCCTGAATTTTTAAGTGAGAAGGCACTCACATTTTTCCGAGCTGCTCGTCTCAGTGCTTTGCAATGGGATGAGGTAAAAGCCACTTTCATTGATCGTTTTGATAGCGAGTCCATTACCTCTGAACGTCGTATGAGTATTTGGTGTTCAAAACAGTCTTCTTCTGAAACTGCCTCAGATTATATATCCCGTGTCACGATGATGAATCGCGGTCTTAAATCTCCCATTCGGGAATCAGAACTTCTAAAAATAATTAAGAAAGGTCTTTGTACACATTTTGCTGCTCCTATAATTGGTGCTAACCCCATTACTTTAATTGATCTGGAACGAGTTTGTACGAGTTTTGAACGTTTGTCACTTGCTACTCCATCTACTGCCACTCCATGTGCTGGTTATGTACCCGTACGTCGCCCAAAGGTTGCTTTTACCCATAATCAATTTAGAAATAACAATAATTGTTATTCTTGCGGCAGACCTGGTCATTTGGCCAGAGATTGTAAGTCGAAAGTATCAACATCCCGTACATTTCAAGGATCTCGCCATATTGTTAGAAGACCTACTGGTAATCATTCGTCGGCTTCTCAATTTTCTATGCCCAATCTTAGTTTGCCTCCGCCAAATGTTCCGCGTCATTCAAAAAACTTGTAAACTACCGGTCCTTTGCTCCCCCTTCTCTTCAAAGGAGAGAAACTGAGTGGTCGGATTGGTTAGCTTCGGTACAATTATTTCATCTTGCCTGTCATTTGAATGAAGTAAAAATCACTAGTGGTTTGGACAATCGTCCACACATCAACTTTAAAATCCGTCATATTCCTTTTAGAGCTCTTTTGGATACTGGTGCTGCTGTGAACATTTTAGGAAAAGATATTTATAAAACTTTTACAAGCCTGGGTTATCCTCTAAGACCCCATGTTCAAACTCTTTTTGGTGTTAATAATTCATCCTTCCAGTCTACCGGAAAGATTGTTCTTCCTCTTTGCTTCGATAATAAGACTATTCATGTAACTTTTATTGTGGCTCCTTCTGTTTCTCATGGTATAATTTTGGGTGTACCATTTCTGGAAAATTCTGGATTAGCTCCTCGACTTTTCCCTAACAATGCTAACTCCTTGACGAATCCTATCTCTAGCAATCTTGTATTTGCTACGTCTTCGTCTCCTTCTTGTTTAGTTTCTGTCAACGATCTTACCCCTCAACAATGTTCTGAGTTGGATAAGGTAAAAAATCTGTTTACTGGTATCTCGTATGAAGCCAAAGGTTTAGGACGTACTCATCTAATAAGTCATGTCATTGATACGTCTGACAATCCTCCTGTTAAGCAAAAGACTTACCCCCAATCTCATGTAAGAAGAGAACAACTATGTAAAGAAGTTGATGCTATGTTAAAAATGGATGTAATTGAACCTGCTCGTAGTGCCTGGTTAAATAATGTTTTTATTGTACCCAAAAAAGACGGCTCTGGTCGTTTCGTTTTAGACCCTCGCAGATTAAATGACGTTACAAAAACCGACTCATATAGGTTACCCAATATTAATCGTGTTCTAGACAATCTTCGAGATACAAAATTTCTAACTGCTCTTGATTTAAGTCATGGTTTTTGGCAAATGCCTCTAAGTCCTGAAAGCCGTTCAAAGACTGCCTTTTTTGTGGAAGGTAGAGGACAATATCACTTTAAAGTCACTCCTTTTGGTTTGAAAAATATTCCTGCAGAAATGCAGAGACTTATGGACAAGCTTTTCTCAGATCTTGGAGATCATGTTTTCTGTTACTTGGATGATATATTGATTTGTAGTCCATCATTCGAATCCCATATTGACACATTGAAAATTGTGTACCATCGTTTGAAAGAAGCAAACCTCACCATCAAATTCAAAAAGTCTGTTTTTTGTAAGGAATCCTTGAAATATCTAGGTCACGTGATCAATCAAGACGGTATTGCGACCGATCCTGATAAAATAAAAGTTATGTTAGATTATCCTCGTCCCACTTGTACCAAAGAATTAAGAGGTTTTCTTGGAATGTGTTCTTATTATAGACGTTTTATTAAATCATTTTCAGCTATTGCCTCACCCCTTTGTAAATTAACGAGTAAGAAATTTAATAAACAATTTTCCTGGAATGATGAAGCAGAACAATCATTCCTTGCTTTAAAGTCTGCCATGATAACTGCCCCTGTATTAAAGCCTCCTGACTATTCCTTACCTTATGTTCTCACTTGTGATGCTAGCGCAGTCAGCATAGGAAGCTTTCTTTCACAAAAATTCCCTGATGGAACTGAGTATGCTATAGCTTATTTCTCTCGTAAACTTTCTTCTACTGAACAACATTATTCCACAACCGACCGTGAATTGCTTGCAATTGTAGAATCCGTACAACATTTTCGTAGCTACTTAGAAGGTACTCATTTTACTCTGATGAGTGATCATGGATGCTTAAAATATCTTAAAACCATTTCTTCTCCCAGTGGTCGTTTAGCTAGATGGGCTATGCGTCTTTCTCAATACAGTTTTGATTTTGTCTATAAGAAAGGATGTGAAAATAAACTTGCTGACGGACTCAGTCGAATTCCTGTATCTGCTTTCACTTTTCCCTCTGTGTACACCAACGTCACCGATACATGGTATCGCAAAGTTTATAAATCTTGTCAAGAGAAACCACAGGATTGTCATAATTTCCTGATAGAAGATGGTCATCTCTATAGGTACTGTAAGACTAAGAAACCTAATAATTCTCTTCCACTTTCTTCATGTTGGAAACTTGTTGTGCCCTCTGATCACCTTGTATCTTTGATTTCCGAATATCATGATAATAACTGTCACCCCGGCGTGTTAAAAACACACGCTCATCTTTCTCAAACTTTTTATTCCCGTGGTTTATTACCAGCCGTCAAAGCTTACATAAGCCAATGTCAAGTTTGTAAGGCCTATAAACATAATAATCAAGCGCCTCACGGATTAATGAAATATCCTAAACCCGTCACTAGACCCATGGAATCTTTAAGTATTGACTTAGTAGGACCTTTACCCATGTCTTATAAGCGTAACATGCATATTCTGACTGTTGTGGATACTTTTACCAAATATTTTTGGGCTTTTCCACTGAAACATCCCACGGCAACGGAAATTATCAAACTGTTAGAAGAACGAATTTTCTTACCTTATAATATACCCAGATGTGTAATTCTGGACAATGGCAAACAGTTTATCGCAAAAGAATTTAAGGCATTTTTACATTCATACGGTATCGAAGACTTATTTTACAATGCATATTATCATCCACAAAATAATCCCGTTGAAAGGTACAATTCTACTCTGCTTACCGCTCTGTCCATATTGGTAGAACACGACCAACGGACATGGTGTTCTAAGCTTCCAAAAATTTGTTCTTGCATAAATAACACTATCAATGTAACCACCGGTTACACTCCCTATTTTCTTATTCATGGTACAGAATATGTTCCCCATGGTTCCTTTCATAGAACTATCACTGCCACCGATGAAGGAAGTTTCGATGCTTTTGCTGATCAACGACAGCAACGTTTATCTGAAATGAACACCCTTTACGACGAAATTTCCACTTCATTAACAAAAGCTTTTCACCGTAATGCCAAAAGATATAATTTGCGCCGCACAACACTTCGTCTGGACATAGGTCAAATTGTCTGGAGAAGATCTTTTGTACAAAGTAATGCTGGAAAGTATTTTTCAAAGAAACTAGCCCCTCGTTTTATAAAATCTCAGGTTACCCGAATCATATCCCCTTCTGTTTACGAGCTTCAAGATATAAATGATAAAGGTATAGGAAATTACCATGTTAAAGACATTATTAAAGTATAGCTTCAAATTTTTCTCTACATTGCACTTGACTATGCAACAAGTTCGAAAGAGTTGTTTTTTTTTTAATTTACAATTGATGTATTAGGTTAAGAAGTTTTAAATCACACTGACCCTGCTTGAGCTGTATGTACTGTAATGACGTCACTGTCAAATGACGTATTGAAATTTCATTGTTTGTGTTGATTAAAAAACTTAGAAAATTTGAAAACTTGTAATAATATATAACTTGTCTTGTCGCCATGCCATGAAAATGTATGTACTGTAATGACGTCACTGTCAAAGGACGTATTGAAATTCCATTGTTTTGATAAATAGAAAAAGTAAAATAACTTAGAAATTGGAAAACCTGTAATAGTATATAATGAATCTTGTTACCATATCAGAATAATGTATGTAATCACTACAGCTCAGGTACGTGTAAACTTGTTAATTTTAAGTATGCCTCAGAGGATCTTCGCAATTCAGACTCTGAAGGAATTTTGTAAAAAAAATTTAAAATATGAATTTCGTGGCGCTCAACCTTTTGTATTGTGAATTTCTCTCTTGTTTGTGCCTTTGGGTGAATGAGGTTGCCTTTCCATCTCTTAAGCTAGCCATTTCAACATGCAACTTATTCATTAAGATCTGAACTCCCCCACTGGCTCAGGCAAGGGACAATACTTGTTTAATTTTAAGTTAGGATGTTAAGAAAAACCGGATGCAATTTCGACCCTTCCTTATACGAAAGTATAATATTTAGTCGTTTTCTTTTGTAATTGGTCTCTTACCAATCTCCTACTTATGTGGTAACTGTTGTACGTCTTATGATAGATGAAGGATGGAAGGTATAAAAGTATGAAGTATGTCAGATTGAGCCATAAATGTTGAAGTATAAAAGTGTGTGAAAGGTTGTCACTAATTGGGATAGTAGATAATAATTGTAACAATTGTATTAAAGGGTCAAGGTTGCATCGGTAAAAGGAAAATTTTGTAATGTTTAGATTGTTTCAAATTGTCTGGTTCACCAAAATTTTAATGACAAGGTTCTCACTTGGTATGTGAACCTGTTGGTCATTTCGACATTATTACTGTATAGGCATGCGTACCCTATCAGTAATGTTCAAGTGTCAAGAATGAATGTTACGGAGTCAGTTGGATGATTCGCACTCTTCCCTGTTCATCTCCGGAGTTATGCTGATTTAGAGGTGTGACTAATCGTCTCACCCTATAGAAAGTCAAGCATAACTCGAATTTAGTTAAGTTTTTTTTTTTAATTTGTATTTGCTCGTCTGGAACCTCTTGTGGTCGCCAGTCGAAGCTAGCCCGACAAGCCATTGTCATTGTAAGAGATTGAGGACGCTCAAATGTTACGTACAGGTTCGCTTGGAAAAGCTCCGCGCGAAAGGTTGGACACCTGATATATGTCGTCAAGCCTGTGCAAGATGGGTCGAACACCCCATGGAAATAACATGTTTAATTCAATAGGGTATAGATTGCCGCCCTTAGAATAGAGGTAGATCAGGTATAATGGTAAGGAGATTGGTAATTCAGGTATAATTGTTGCAAGATTGAAGGTCGGATTGACTACCCCCCTTTATTTTATTGTCAAACTATGTATTCTGAAATTACTTGGGTGTTGGGTTGTTGTTTGAGGGTTATATTGTTGAAATTGTGAAAATAATGTGTAATATTGTAATTGTTGTCTTGAGTTCGTAATGGTGTGCTTGGAGGAATGTCGAGGGTATTGTCTACGATTTCCGTATCTGCGACCTGCCCTGTCGGTACATCTTCTTGGTCCCATTATTGGCTCATGACGTGTACATTCCTGATGAGGATTGTAATAGAAGGTGAAATTAAGTACAAAAACTTTGTAAAAAAAAAGTATTGATATATGTAACTCATGATTGATCATCATTAATTCCTGTAATGTCACTGTGCAACTGTAATTTTCCATTGATGTGTTGATAGTCTCTGTAACTGTAATTTCCACTTTGTAACGTAACAATGAGACTTTTCTTTTTTTTATTTTTTTTCTTTGTGAAATGACTTGAGATGGAATGTCGTAGTTAAAAATAACAATAGATAATTATTGGAGTATTCCATATTAAAATTTACTTAGTTACCATTTGACTTTTTTTTGAAGGAAAGAATCCCGCAAATATTAAATAAAACTCTATTTTGACTTCCGTTAAATTTCTCTATGTTGAACATTCTGTAACTAACTTCACTTGTCCCCTGCCCCTGGCCTCGGTAGCACCCGTCTGACGCTTTTGCGTTGGGCGGTGGCTGAACCAAAAGAAATAACTTGTGTTAAAAGTGCTAAACAATAATTGAAACCTGTATCAAAATAAACTGTACATAGTGATAAGTGACTTGATTAATTTTAACTTAGAATTTGTTGTATAATATTAAGTGCTTGTGTAAAATGTAACTGTGTGTCTGTTTGTGTTGAACCGGACAGTAATAATCTGAACCATGAATAAATGTTTTGTTATTTAACTTAACTTCTGTTTTCTTTTGATCTATGAAACCAAACTAAGAACTCTACAATTATCCCTGAACTGAGACTCAAGTTCTTCGACTGAATTAGCTGGACAATGTATAAAAGGGTGGACTGGAGTCAGAGAAAGTTTTGGAGGGAAGTATAATGGAAAGTAGTTGTGAATAATTTGAGAACTAGTAAATAAAAGTGGAATAATGTGTCTACAATACTTAATGACCTATTTTCATCATAAAATGATTTAAATTCAGAAATCTTGATAAACGCATGAAGTGAAATCTTTATTCAGTAACAATATGTATGAAAAAAAATGCTAATCCACGTTTGTACGTATAAAATATATCTACTCTTTTAAAGAGATGTAAAAAACAAATCGATGAAATGTCAAACAAAATTCGACGAATATATGTATAAATTTATATTTCCATTAAATATTTTACTGAATTAGTTTTCTCATTTGTTTCATATCCATTCCACAAGAAACCCGTTGTAATGATCCAGCTTTTTATTTCCATGCATCGGGTAATTCAACGAAACCTTTTGAATAAACACGAATTTACATTTAGGTACTTCTCGGATAGCGCTCCAGTTTGCTGTCACCGTTTTTTTTTCCGTCTGTAGCAATCACAAGATGGCGTATTTCGTATGAATTACATATTATTTTATATGCAGTAATGGTTTATTACTGTAATAAATTAATTTTTAAAGTTTATTTTTTTATACACAACAATGAACTCATCCATTATCAAATGATGTGCAAGTTGCAGATATCATATAAAAAATCAAGAAAAAATATTTTTTTCTTGAATATTTTTTACGAATGTTTAGAACCACTTTAATATCAAACTAAACACAACGTAAGGTTTTCAGCTTAGGTACACTTATTTTCAAAAAGAAATTAAACAGTATTTTAATGACTTATTTTTTATATGATAAATATCCTGTTCTAAACTCTATTTATCTTTGTAAATAAAAATAAACTCTTGAGTTTCAGACTTGATGTATGAAAAAGCATTCGATAAGGTTGAATGAACAGCTTTTTAAGACTCTCAATCAAGTAGGGAAAAGTTATAAAGATAGATAAGCGATCTAGAGTTTATAAGGAATGAAATGCCTGTAATAAAAAGCGGAGAGAGCTGTGCAGAAGTAAGGATCAAATAAGGTGTAAGATAGGGATGCTCAATGACACCAGCACTCTTTAACTATTATATATATGATGCAACTGCGAACAATATCATAAATCAAGTTACAATCAAGCAAGTAAGAGAATTTGTGTATTTGGACAGCAGAATAAATCATGATGGATGCTCAAAGTCTGAAACTACTACTACTATCAGATTTTTTTTATTTTGAAAAAAAAAATCGAAATTACTGAAATCTTGAAATATTGAATTCAACGTTAGGAAGAACTTCATTAAAGCCTTTGTCTGGAGCATTTTGCTATATGGCAGTGAAACGTGGACCATTGGCAAAAGTAAAAGTGGATAGTTGGCTTCCTTTAAAATGTGGTGCCACAACATACAAAAGAGTCCTTAATTGGAACATGTCGAGAACAAAACGTGTTAATCAGGGTAGGACACTCCTTGAAAATATCAGCCTACAACGAGCAAACTAGATTGGCCACAACATAAGCCACCCAGGCCTGCTCATCACCATCGCAGAGGACATGAATGGAAGAGGCTGACCAAGAGACACCTGCATGGATCAAGTGAGGAAGAACATGAACTGTGGCACATACGTAGAATCAAAGAGACGAGCAATGGAGAAAAAATCCAAACTCTTTGCAAACCAATCCAATGGATTGTAGCCCACTATACAAACATTTTTAAAATAAACTTGTGATTCATAATTTTCTTCACGATAACTTATTTCGATTACAATAATATGTAAATAGTTATGCATCGATGGTAGTGTTGACATCCATATAATTACTACTGAGGTCAGGTGATTATTAGTACAATACCGACCATAACACCATATCACACATGGTGACGTGTCGAGAGGGTACATAATAGTATACATATAAGTAAATGTACCGTAGTGAATGATGACAATGGTGATACTATCGTCGTATGTAAATATTTATTGTTATTTGACAACGAGATGCAAAGCATGTCAGACATTTAATGACTTCATAAAAACACGAAGGCTACAAACATACAGACATACATACATATTATACTCAAATAAAAATATCCTTTACGATATAAACAATTTTAAATTAGTTTATTCTATAGTAAGTGTTTATTTTAATGACTTTTTCAGTTTCCATCGCTACTTAGTAAGTGGTTGTTTGTGAATCACGCTGAAATAATCAATATAGAATGTCATTTGGAATCACGTGAAAATAATTATAATTATATAATAGTGGAGTCTCCAGAATGTGATGGGATTAGTGTAATAAAGCAAGTTGAGTAGGATAATGCATTATCTATGTTTTGTGATTTTGTATGTTATTTTTGTCCGTATGTTAACATTTAAAAAAAGTTAGATATAGATAAAATGTACAAACATCTGCGGATTAAAAATAAATATTTTTTTAGAAGTGAAGAGTGACACCACCTTGACCTTATAAAATACAAAAGTTCAAAATTGAATAAAAAATACACCTACATACCTAGGTTTGTCTGTTTTGATTATTGAATATTTTTATTTTTCAATATTAGTCATGTTTGAATAGTCAAAATAAAAGTATGTTATGAATGATTTATTTCATCAACATCAGCTTGATTAATTATTATTGGCTATTTTACATATTGAATCAAATTGAATTCTTGTTCAATCCAGGAAATAAAGGCAGAGATATATTTGTGAAATATTTCGATATAATATAAAACTTATTACTTATATGTCACATGCTCCGGATTCGTCTTGTAGGAAGCCCCAACATTCTCTATTCTCACGGCAGTTCCCCACACCAGTTCTCAGTTGGTTCAAAGTTTTCCATATCCTATAGTCTAATTCACCTCTTGCAACGAGGTGTTCTTGGGCTACGAAAAGTTTGCATATTTGCGGATCCCCCATGCCACACTTGTTGGAGTATCCGTTGTGCCCTGTAACATGCACTATGGAGGATATTTATGGCGCATCTCCACGTGCTGTGCATTTTGCACAGTACTGGAGAACATTGATTGGTTTTGTAGGTTCCGATACGAAAAATAAATAAATTACTTAAAAAAAGGTTTAAACTGAAGTAAAGAAAGAATATTGATCTAAACCAAATTCATAACAAAATAATGCCGTATGTATTATATTTTATTCACCCTTTTCATAAAATACATACTGTAGGTATATCATTATGTTGTTTATCATTATAGGTACCTAGTATTATTTGTAAAATTCTTTTGTGTTTTGTTCTTTGCCAATTCTTGTTTTCCAAACTGTGTTGTGAATGAGAAATTCGATTTGTGTATTGTGTATTCCTGAAGTTTCTTAAATACCAGAATGAATGTTATAGATATTATATTTCTGATCTTGGTAAAGTGAAAATAGTTTGCAACCAACGTTATAATGATAATTAATGAATAAAAGAACTCTCACCGATCGAACTTTGTTTGTCATCAAAAGTGTAACGTAATATTGTTGATATAGATTAATAGGGAACATGCATGTGTGAGATTTATGAATAAATGTTATCAATTCATATTAATAAATATACGCTGATCACGAATATCCTAATAAGAAACGATAAAATAAAACTTTTCATTCATTACTTTCATTTTAAAAATCCATATTTTCTGTTATTGAATTTGTCCGGTGTGACGTCGCTAGGCGCTATTTTGTATTGCCACACATTTCACTCTTAGTACTGTTTGTAGCGCCTGATATTGTCAAACATTGCTCCGCCACGAGTGAACCTTTTTGCGGTGAAGTGAGAAAATTGCTTTTTTAAATGGTGATAAAAACCTTAAAAATGCACATTTAAAAATATAAAAAGCACCATTATTTTTCTAATTTTCTGTACTTTTTTTTGGGTTGAAATTTTTTTTTGTGAAAGTTCCCCATTATGTGTTTTAGTAAAGGTAAACAAACTATTCTTAATAACTCGTGCATTGGAGTGAGGTATAATGTCGAAATTGTACAATAACCACGTCGGGAATGCATACAAAACGTACATGTAATTATGTCGACATTAATAATAATACAAAACGAAGAAATATTAAATATACTATTGTTTATATTGTACACTTACCCAGCAACCAAGTAAATAATATCAATTGAGTAAAGACTTCCTACAACGTGTGTCAGTGTAGTAGTGAGGGAATTAATAAATATATAACCTCATTGACTTCTTCAGAACAGTACGAGATAATGCGAGTGAATCTTATATGCATATCCTTATGGTGATATCAGTAGAACGTGTATTTGTTCTTGAGGGATTTCATTCTGAACGAACCCGTCATCGTCCGTCGGCATCAACTGTAGACAGCTTTGGATGTTCCACCCCCTGTCTATATAGACGGTATGTAACAGAACTACATAGGATGTTCGTCTGCGCGTTTGTCAACGTATATATTTGAATCGCCCGATAATCAGGAACCAAGCGTAATTAACGTGTAATTTAATCTGTAAGTACCCGACAAGCTATAAGTTTAATTATGATCAGAGAACCATTGTAAATGCCACTTTATGTATTGAATATTTGAGTATCTAAGTACATGCCACTTTGTTTAAATGTCCGTATTGAATATGGTATAACCATTGCTTTCATAATTTTATGTATAATCCACTATATATGTTGTCTGTGTAATGTGTAAATGACATTGAACGGGAATGGCTTATGAAAGACACAGAATAAAACCTGTAGTGGAATGTTGGCTGCAGATATTCAATGGGATAATTTTGATTAATTGTATGTTAGTAAATAAAGATGATGTATGAATCTGTTATGAAAGGTGAGCCTTGAATGAAGAAGTTAATGTTGAATTTGAATAATGATGTATGTAAAGAATTTATTGAACTTGTAACTTGTATATTGTGTAGCAAAGATCGAAAGTTGTTCAATATATTTGTCATGTATTAAGCCTATGTGTGAGGGTAGCTCCCTCTGAGATTATCTCTATGTGAGAAATCTGTCTCTGTGTGAGAACTGTGTCTATGTAATATGCGTAGAAGGATTTGACGCCAATAATGAATATCGGTTACTGTAAATGTGATTGCAGTCGTCGTAATTTACCATTATGTCATGTCTGCGTGTAAATTGTTTTTCTAATATGTATATGTCCTTATTATGTCTATGATTTCTTTCTGTGCTTTGCCAATATCTTTGTATGGTACATGGTACATGAAATCACTTGTATATGAGTGCTATTAAGCTTAATGGGTAAAATGAAGCGTAAATGTAGTATCTCTAATTCCATCTATACAAAATTGTTTATGTGTATTTAAATTCCTTTATGTTACTTTTCCCTTGCCGGATACATGTAACTGGAATCGAAAATGATGTAAACCAACTTCTTAAGTATGTAACTTTTGTTTTATATGTTTGTCATGTTTAAAATGTTAACTTGTCGTCGATCATAGTAAAAGAATCCAGCAATGAAACGTACGTATATTGATAAATTGAAGAGAATAATTTTTATCACCAATGTAGAACGAAACGTATATTGTAACGTAATACAGATCCTGAGTTTCTATAAGATTGTATTGTAAAATGTTTAAAGTTGTTGTTTTCATAACCTGTGTTTTTCGTATACATACACATATGCACGTGTCTATATATATATGTATTCATCTCTATATGCTATTGTATTGTTGTGATTGTAGCTCTCAAACTTTTGTTAGGAGCCCCGTACTAAAACAACCAAAGTGAATTTTGTGTTATTATTAAGAAGTGTAAGTCAAAATATGAAAACAGTTCGCATCAATTTTGACTATGGGCAATTTACCGCGAGTGTGTAATAATAATAATTGAATGGGCTATCGTATGTAAGAAACAATTGTAATAGTATATAAGCCACCATTTTGAATTGTTTGTCTGTACTTGTTTGTGCACCTATGTAATTGCTTGTGTATCTAGTGGTTCTCAACTTTTATGTAACCAGTGGTACTCAACCTTTTTATGTGACCAGTGGTATTCAATCTTTTCATGTAACCAGTGGTTCTCAACAATTTTTTGTAGTGATTCTCAACTTTTTTTTGTATAATTGGGGAACTTGAAAATTTGTCGCTTCTCTTCAAATTTTCAAGAGGGGCCGAAAGGGAGAATGCTACGCATTAAATAATCGCTGCGGAGAAGTTCATACTGGCTAATGTTCCTACATTCATTTGTTGTCCACGGGGTCACTCGTAATAATAATTAGACGTTATGGAAATCATATCCTTAACACGTGTTTCTCTAACCTTGTACGCCAAACGTATGATTTTGTCGATGCGCCAAAAATGACGGTTGAAGAAAACGGTCGACACAACGAGAGGTCCGCGCGTCGCTGGCAAGCAAGTCCAGTTCGCCTGTCGCATTGGAGAAATCAACACCTCCACGGAGCTTGTCTCCGTGGATAACCGCGAACTCAATAAGACAGTATTTCATTCGTAATAATAATAAATATAATATAACTGGTTATAGCAGAGATTGTCTAAATATTATGTACAAAATAATATAGTAATTTGAGTAGTGTATGACCAAAATAGTGAGGTTAATATGGAATTCATATAACCAAGTAACGTGTTCCCGCCATATGTAAATTTCTTATTAATAAATGTTCGCGTCTCCAAATAATGTAGTTTCTTAAATACCAGAATGAATGTTATAGATATTATATTTCTGATCTTGGTAAAGTGAAAATAGTTTGCAACCAACGTTATAATGATAATTAATGAATAAAAGAACTCTCACCGATCGAACTTTGTTTGTCATCAAAAGTGTAACGTAATATTGTTGATATAGATTAATTATGTGTTTTAGTAAAGGTAAACAAACTATTCTTAATAACTCGTGCATTGGAGTGAGGTATAATGTCGAAATTGTACAATAACCACGTCGGGAATGCATACAAAACGTACATGTAATTATGTCGACATTAATAATAATACAAAACGAAGAAATATTAAATATACTATTGTTTATATTGTACACTTACCCAGCAACCAAGTAAATAATATCAATTGAGTAAAGACTTCCTACAACGTGTGTCAGTGTAGTAGTGAGGGAATTAATAAATATATAACCTCATTGACTTCTTCAGAACAGTACGAGATAATGCGAGTGAATCTTATATGCATATCCTTATGGTGATATCAGTAGAACGTGTATTTGTTCTTGAGGGATTTCATTCTGAACGAACCCGTCATCGTCCGTCGGCATCAACTGTAGACAGCTTTGGATGTTCCACCCCCTGTCTATATAGACGGTATGTAACAGAACTACATAGGATGTTCGTCTGCGCGTTTGTCAACGTATATATTTGAATCGCCCGATAATCAGGAACCAAGCGTAATTAACGTGTAATTTAATCTGTAAGTACCCGACAAGCTATAAGTTTAATTATGATCAGAGAACCATTGTAAATGCCACTTTATGTATTGAATATTTGAGTATCTAAGTACATGCCACTTTGTTTAAATGTCCGTATTGAATATGGTATAACCATTGCTTTCATAATTTTATGTATAATCCACTATATATGTTGTCTGTGTAATGTTCTAATAATTGAGTTAGATATCTATGAACCATTGTTATGTATCATCCCTGTTTTTATTCAATACATACTGTCTTGTTTTATCTCCATTTACGAATTTTATTGCTTTTACATAATCACCTTTCCTTTATTAATAAAGTGTACCTTCCGTACAAACAGATACCAAAAGTGGATATTGCTGGATATTGATATTGTACCAAACTTGTAACTACTATTGGATATGTATTAATGTACTCGGAAAAGGAGTTATTCCAGGCTCAATTCCGGAATAAGCTGTGCATATAATAATTTAATAGTATATTATGATACCCTCGGGTTCGAACCCTGAGTGAAACTGTATGTAACGAACTTTTGTATGAGTATCTATATGGGACATGAGTACAAGAATATAAAATGGAAATGAATATCAATCTATAATAATGTTTAACTGGAGAGTTAACTTATGTTGCTAAGCCTGGATTAGTTATACCACTGAGATAGATTATATGCTAACAGAAGGAACATAATTGGAATGTATAATATCCGTATGATATGTGGAATAATCTGAGGACCATGATAACTGATGAAAACAATGGAATGAGACTCTGAATCTTATGTAAGTATAATATGTATAATTGAAGTATGTACTCACCCACACAAAGCATTTCTCTCATATACTAAGTAGAATCATACCCTAGACATGAACTTGAGCCAATATATTAATCTGTTTTAATTGAAAATAAATATAATTGTAACTTTCTTTATATACTCTCTCTATATAATATAATTTCTATTCTATGTGTCCTCTATGTGCTTTGTACATAGAAGACTGGGGGTTACGAGCCAATTTATATACTTTTCTTATGTACAATTCATGTAAATTCATTTCTTTAAATATTTGATAAAAGATGTCATTTTCTTGATAATTTCTCTTTTGATAATTTTGTAAAATGATATGATGCGATCGTCCTAGTGGGACGAAATCGTAACAACATGTAAAAGGCTCATGCCGTGGATATGAGAAATAAATAAATAAAAATAAAATTATATTTATTCCAAATTACTGACATGAAATAAGTCAAGTTATGTAAGGTCGTAAATGTTGTTCAGGAAGAAATCAAAATATTAGATAATTTGAAAAATATTATAAGAATGTTTTTTTCCTTATAGTTACAATAATTGTTACGTTCCACTTATAAATCTTATCTAATCAAAAAATTAATAGATAAATCAAACACAAAACATAAAAATTACAGGCAATTATATGATACTAAAGATTGATGGTGTAATGTGAGTTGATTGACAAGTCAAACATTCCTACGGGGATATTGATTGTATTGTGAGATGTGATAACATTATTGATATTCAATAGAAAATAATTTTATTACACTAAAGCACTACCTATTCTAGTAATTAAGTTGTAATAATTATACGAGTAGAATGTACTGCAAAGTAATTACTACTTACAGCGGAGAAATTATCATACGCTTTATGGAACATACTGTTGTACTCGTTATAAAGTTATTCGCAACTAGGTACATTTAGCCACTAATGATATCACTGATAACCTAAACTTGATACCTATGTGAAATAATATAATATAGAATCCATTCTGATACGAACATAAACCTCTCGCAAATTTCTTAAAGTATCATTTTAATAAGCTTTTTGTAATCCGCCACCAACAATCTTCTAATCTCACCAGATCATCGTGCAGGAGGTCTTCCTCTACTCCTTTTGTCTTCACGTTGGTTCAGAAGACTGCACACTTTTTTTTTCACCTTTTATCTTGAAATCAAATCTCACACTGACTACAGAATCTTTAAGTAAATAACTAATAGGTTTTACCACCAATTTGATAAATAATAAAATCCAGTACTACATTTTCTTCATACCGTAAACTGAGTAAAAATAGTGTTTTGTTTTACATTCATTGTGACACTTTAATTTATGTCTAGATGAGCTCTACATTTCCGCCAGATGAGCTCGATGACACGAATCGTCCTTTTTCCTAATAGATTAATCGTTTTCATGAAAATGATGTTGAAGCACTAGAAAATGGAGTGGTGGAGGATAGAATATATATCTAGTGCTTCTCAGAGAAATGTTAAACAATAACGAATGAATGAATTTTTAATAATTAACGTAGAGGTTTCTAGTTTCAATATGTGTTTATACTGTTTATACTTAATTTAATCATAATGACACTTGAACCAAATATTCGGTGGCACGTATTATTATTTGGAAGACGTTGTATAAAAACTATTCCTTCAATTCAATTGTCAATGGTTTGACGAATTTGCCGAGACGTGAATCAAAATACGAGTATTTGTATGACAATACTGGTTTAACTTTTTTACTTTAAAAGATCTCGTTTCTGAATGAAATTCTTGTCTCGAATTTAATGAGACCCTGTGTCACGTCAGCCAATGTAAAGGTTCGTTTGTCCGAGTTTTTTGTCCTGATAACCGCAAATTATTCTGGAATGTTGTACAGGATAGGGTAAAGCAAGCAAAGAGTACGCACTTAACAAACCTTTAATTTTAATAAATTTTATAAACAACTTACATTCAAACTATAACGACGTTATTGAACTATGACATTTTTGAAAACAAAATAATATGTTGTAAATGTATAAAAATAATAAAAAACATTAAAAACTAAGCATATAAAAAATGTCTCCCTGTGCGTACTCTTACCTACTATACTAGGAAAGAGTGCGCACGACTATTTCTTCATACAAGGTAAGAGTACGCCCGACTATTTCTTCATACAAGGTAAGAGAACTTAATAATTTCAATTACACACATCACAATTAAAAGCTCCGAAGCCGACGTAATCGGTGCACTCATCGTGCCACCATGCTTCACACCTTGAACATTGAATCCAATCAACTTCAGGTGGGTCAACATATACCTCCATACAAAGAGGACAACGAATGACATTTTGACTAGCTTGAACATATGAACTATTTGATGATCCTTCAGCTGTTCGTTTTATTACTTTTTTCATTGTTTTTATTCGTAACTTCTCTGCTTTTTCTTTCTTCTTCTCTTCTTCTTCTTTTTTTCTTATCTTCTAATTGTTTTTTGTAAGGAGAACTCGTGAGTACTTCAGATTTCTTTCTTTTTATATTTTGTTTTCTCTGTAATGTAGTTTTTGGTAGTGGGCGAATTTCAGATGGCTGGAAACAGGATTTTGACGTCATTTCAATGCTCTCAGTCACCTGTGAGGGGTTTATAATGGAGGGAACCGCCGCATCTTTCTGATTAATGGCATCAATGTTAGATGAAATACTTGAAGAAGGTGTCAAAATTTGCGGTTCTGGCAAATTTGTAACTTCTGAAGGAGCAAAGTCGGTATCGCTAAAAATCTGGTCGTTGTAAGGCCATATTCCACAACATTCAAAAGCTTTTTTAGCTTTATCTATAGATGCCACCTTAGAATATGCAGTTCCAAATAATTGAGCGACCTGAAATTGTGTGATAGCACGTCCAGGATTAGTGACTTGCCAGTTATCACAGGCTACGGCATATGCTCTTTTCAATGGTCCAAAAAAGCCTGTATCCAGACTCTGCAGTCGGTGACTGGTATGTGGTGCCAAACTCAAAAGAACTACTCCAGACTCTCGAGCCGTTTCAATTGCAGCTAAACTCAAATGTGAAGAATGGTTGTCTAATATTAAAAGTACCGGTGCTTCTTTAGTTACTTTTACCATCTTAATGAAGTGTTGAAGCCATTCTAAAAACAGCTCAGAGTTCATGTATCCTGAATCGGATACTAAAAGTAATGAATCATCAGGAGCGCCTTGCATTAATTCCAACTTCTTGCGCTTACGTGGGAAAATCAATGCAGGTGGAACAAATAAACCAGAAGCACTCATACAACAAACTGCTGTCATAGTTTGGCCTCTTTCAGCGGAGACAATTTTACCCACATTTTTTTTACCTTGTTGTGCATAAATTTTTGGTAATTTATTGGGAACTGTTTGTAAACCAGTTTCGTCCATGTTAAAAATATGTCTTCCAACGAATTGGTAAGTAGCGATTAAATCTTTCAAATTTTTGAAAAATCTATCCACTTGTACTCTGTTAAATCCAGAGGCACGCGCTAAGCTCGTTTTTTCAGGCTGTCTGAGACTCAGATTTTGCCTTCGTGCAAACTCTTCTACCCATGTTTTGCTTGCCTGTTTGGTTTCTTTGTTAAAGCGATGGTTAATTCCATTTTTCTCAGCTAATTCAAATGCAAATCTTCCTAAATCTTTCTTTGTCACTCCATAGAAATAGTTATCGAGTTGCCTACAATGTTCAGCCAATGCCTGTTCCATTTCATCAGTAAAAACTTTGTGAAATCTACCTAATGACAATGGGATTGAGCCTGATTTTAATCTTTTACGGAGAGTTGCTTCAGGAATGCCATAGGATTTTGCAATAGCTCTTTTGCTTTCCCCCTTCTCTATTCTTTCGTTTATTTCCTTCATATTTTTTTCATTGAAAAATAATTTTCTCTCTGTTTTTTTCGTGTATTTTCCCATTTTCTGCAAAGAGAAAACCATAAGATAAATCAATATAAAATATCTCAAACATGTAATGCGAAATACTGTCATACAAGCAAAGAGTACGCATGCGTACTCTTTGGGTGCGTACTCTTTGCTATCGGGTCAATTTGATGACATAAATTTTTATTCAAAAAATAAAACTCAGTATCAAAAAATAAATGCACGAAAACCAAAGCCAGACTATCATTAAACAAGTAAAAATAATACTCACTGTTATTGTAGCAATCCAACTCTTGTAGCAAACAAGTTATTTTGACTGATTTTTAGATAAAAACTACAAAAAAACAAAAAAATTATTTTGTACCAAGACGTATTCCGACACGTGCGTAAACAAGTCGCCTAGTGACAGTTCACATCAAAGACAACTGAATGTGATCCCAGTATTGCCAACAAAGAATTTTTTTTCGAAATAAATCACGATGCGTACTCTTAGCTTGTGCGTACTCTTTGCTTGCTTTACCCTACTTGTATAATATTATACTCGTACTATGTATGTAAGCACATCTCGTAACGTTTCATGGAATCTTCAAGTACCTCCAATTAACTATACTCTTACTACTCCGTTAATAATTGTTATATGAGTGGTTTGGAGTCCCAATCGGATAAAAACAAAAACTACATTTTTATCCAAGAAATATTCTTTGCCTTAAGTTCTATAAAACAACATTTTCTAACATAATCAATTATTTATTAGTTTTTGGCCTCTGCTGACATATTACTGCTACAAATGGATTGTGCAGTTTGGATATTTATTCACATATATCTATCTTTCTATCTTTTATCTATACCCTCACGTTGTGTCTCAAGCAGAGCAAGCAGAGAGAAAGGAACGCCATATAGATCAATCCTTACATACTTCTTTCACCTCCCCTACATTCGTACAATTTCTCATACACGCAAGTCGATTTCTCTTTATAACAAACGGCCGTCTTTTAGAATTTGATCCACGTGATCAAGCCACGTTGTTCTCGGACGCCTGCGCTTTCTTAACATACCTATATCTACAAATATTTAATAGATTTCATAGCCCTTTCATTATTTATTCAATATATCATTTAATGCTCTTTTGCAAGATGTTTTACACGTGTTAAAGCGTTTTATATATTTAATTTACTTCACACTCAATAGTTATTTTGAATGATAGTTTAGCTCGATAACTAATGATCTTTCACTTAAGTATTCATACAAATATTACTGAATTAATGACCAATTCGAAACAAAAAGACAACGTGGAAAAAACTCACGAAAAAAAACTAGTTATAGAAACCTTTTGTAAACATGCTATGCCCGCTCGATTTTCCCTTCATTTTATACATCTATTTTGTATTCATGATAATTCTAAGAAAGTAATAACTAATGATTTTTCCAATTATGACAAAATAATTCTTTGTACAATACTTAAATCTTAAACCCATTAGCTCCTCACTTATAAAAGAACAGCTATTGGAAACATTTTGACACAAAAAATAAAACTTTAATTCTATTATGTTTATTTAAATAACATATTCTAAGAACGAGCAATGCATTATCTGAGATTCTCGTTAGAACATATTAGTACCTACCTACTTCTAATTATCCTCTTCTAAAAACTACATTAGTTAGATTTGATCCTGTTGTTTTCCATACAAAATTAATCTATTTTCTCGTTTTATTAGTATCGCTTAAATTTATATTCAAAGCAATATAGAGCTATTTGACTCAGTTCTTCCCACGATACTCCTAACGCACTGATGTTTTTAACAAGGAAATAATATATTCTGAAAAAGAATCATCCAAACAATCATGATTGCAGATGACAAAATAAATCACTAAGAAAGAAATAAAGACAAGACTTTTAACTATGTAATAATGAAACGTGCAAGCGAGAACCAACTTATTTGCGGAATCATGTTTATGTAACAATATTCACTAAGGAGTGCGAGAGTCGTTCTCGCTGCACGCAATTGCATTTTACAGCAAATCAAATCTGTTTGAATCTCCACGCAATCTTTTCAAAAATCTGTAGTGAGGAGGGGGCAGTGAACTCACAGATTCATTCTCTAACATTTCTTCTCAAACGAATCTTAATATTCTAGATAATTACAGAGTTATCAAACCAAACATCTACTATCCAATCATTTATGCTATAATTGTATGTCCCACAAGCAAAATAATAAGAGATATATGGCTGCATTTGAAATTACATATTATAATTTCCATTGGATATAACTCCATAAATGGTGTAATGTTTACCAGCGTTTTCTATTACATGCATAAATGTACTCGTATGTTTACATTGTATCAAAAACTACCTAAAACATCAATTTGAAATACCTATGCTTTGTCATCATATGTCTCGACGTTCAATGCACCTACATTTTAATCTATTTTCCACGCATGATATAGTGAAGAGGCCTACGTTCAAGTTAAAATCTAAGTACAATCACGCACACTTATCTTTACTTACCAACCAATTACTATATATACCTTAAACAATGCTCAAGTATTATCATTTATTATTATTACCAACTCATTAATTTGTTAATTAAAATTACATTGGTTAAGCACTTACCATTACCTATATAATGAGTAATATCGACTTAAAAACGCACGAATTTGCTGCCTTTTTGCTATTATATTAATATGATACATTTATTTTATGTAATTACCTGTGCAACACCGTTTTATAATATTTATATTTCATACAATAGACAATAATAGGCACTATCAAATTTGCACTTTTAGATTATTATAGCCCTTATGGAGCGTCAGAATAGCGCGCATTTTACAAATTTTGATAGATATGAAACTCGCTAATTTTTCATCAATATTTTTCACTGATTTAAAACAAACCATTAGGATTTTTTTCCCCTACTATAAAACTTATTGGGCTCAAATATTTTTTTTTTTAATGTTTACAGGATCAAACAATCAATTACAGAAAAGGTATGAAATAAAAAAAAAGTTCAATATGGGGAGCAGAAAAGATCTTAAATTTACCAGAGACGTTTAAGTTCTAAAAAAACATCAAAGTTAAATGACAAATGTAAATATAAGAATTTTACTTTGATTTTTTGTCACAAGTTAAAAAATATATTATTATTAACATCACCATGGCTTATGGAAAGTTCCCTTTCATTACCCTTGACATGTTAAGTCTAGGTATAACACGCATAATAACATCAAATGTTTTACAACATCTTATTTATGCGTAAGAATAATAATATGTTGTTTGATAATATTATACAATCTTAAACAGTTTTGTACATTTGTAAATTTTGTATTAATTATCAACTTCAAATATCTCATACGAGTTTTCACAAAATCACTGTGTTGAAATATAAATATGGATATCAAAAGCCTCCACATAATATAATGTAATATCTTTACTGTATCTACTTCGAATGATTTGTCATAATTATATTTTGAAGTTATGAAAGTACCTATATATGTTTTGTTTTTTATGTTTTTTAAATTTTGAAATTTTATCGTTTGAAATTTTCACGAAAATATAATTTAAAGTAATATTTTATTGGTGCTATTTTTTTGTTTGTTTTTGAGTTATTATTTTTTGACAATTGTAAATGTTAAATGTTATTTTATGTTTATGAAATTTAAAAAA
Source organism: Athripsodes cinereus (assembly GCA_947579605.1). Taxonomy (NCBI): domain Eukaryota; kingdom Metazoa; phylum Arthropoda; class Insecta; order Trichoptera; family Leptoceridae; genus Athripsodes; species Athripsodes cinereus. The sequence continues at coordinate 12,018,748 of OX388315.1, forward strand.
ATACACATTAAAATATAACCTGCCATCCACAGACTTGGACATCTACCTAGTCTAACATCTACACACAAACTAGAAAGTTATATTTTATAGCACAGCACAAGTACGCCATTTTCAACCCGATCAGATATTATAAATTAACTAAGTAAGAAAAAACTCAATTGAAAATTTCAAATAATCAATGTACATAAGCTTATAGCATTATAAAAAAAAAAACATGAAACATCCTAATTCTTGTATGTATTGTATTGTGTTGTATGGTACCTACTTGCCTAATACAGTTGCCACATATGCAGGTATAGATAATTTATTCTATTGAATATGTGTACATTGTTTCTTAACCAACATAATATTACTTATAACAATAATATAATGTAAGTAAGTATAAGCTATTCTTGTTGCTTGAAACAGATTTATATTATAATGAATTATAATGTTATTTAACTTTTCAACCACAATAAATGTTCCAAAAACCATGTAAGAGGTACACATTCCTTACAACGTCAGTATTAGGTACTTGATTTTAGGACAAATATTTGTTAACAATATTGCATATTTTACAATGCACTACACCACACCACATCACACCAATTAATTCGTGTAATTCACGAAGTAAATACAATATATCGTCTCTCTTCTGACTAATAGTCGTATCTGCCTAAATATAAATTGTTCAGGAGAGCGTTTTTTGTGTTTTGCCGTGCATATTTCCGTCTCTCCCAGTTATATGATACAGTGTAAATATATTACATTTTTTATTTGTATCTATTCTTATATATCTCAGAATCATTTTTGTGATGAAATTTTGAGGAATTAATAGATAGGTACAACACATTTTATTTAGAATAATTCGTAAATACGACAACAAATCAGAAGGCTTTTCCAGGTTAACGGTAACAGTTACAGGTGTAATCTTCAGTGAGAACATGCAGGGCACATATAAATACACATTGGTTATCATAACTCGATCGTCAAAAATGTCAGATACGACAGTTAGTCAGAAGAGGGACGATATAATGCAAACTCATGTACTGGTGCGCTATTTCTATAAATTTGTTAAGAAATTTGGTTTACAAGATTATTAGGTATAAATGACAGAAAACTAATAATGCTCGTATGTGTTCTATTGAAATTCATTCAATCAATCTTTATTATTTAACAAAATGAAAAATACCAAAATAATATTTATCGATGGTATTTTTACAGTTAACCATTGTATGGGGTTATATTATGTTAATTTAACACATATGATGCTTAAAAAAGACAACGTCACCTTATACTCGTAGTACCTACTTGAACTTGCAACCCGTCTTTTAACGGTGCTTTGTCCTATTGAGCTACAGGGCGACATGCTGCAGGCTTAATTGACAAAGAACACCTCACGAAAAAGATGGTTTGCGGGCTCAAATAGTCAAATCCCGTCCAAGGTACTACCGAATAAGGTGGTTTTGGCTTTTCAAGTCATGTGTTGTAGTTTCACGTTAACAAAATAATATCTTTATTACATAGATCACTTATAAACTGTTTCAAGTGTATTGAAAGTAAACGTGTTGCTGAGAAATTAGTATGCAATGTAGTCACCGCTTACTGATACATTTAGGAGTATTTGGTTTTTTCTAATATCTCTGATATATATATCATTTTATGTGACATTGATAATATTCATAAAACTATGAATCGGTCCCTGCAGTTTAAATTGCAAATGAATTGCACTCTGAATAAAAATAAGTACTGCAAGATTATCATGTTTTTTAATAATGCTCTTTTATATCAATATCAATGTCAAGATGCTTATCTTATTCGTAAATAATATTATTATTTTCTCTTCACAAACAAGTAATAAAATGATTATTTTAAACATGACAGTATAAACATCATTATACGAAAATCAATTGTTTTAAGACCTTGAATTCTTAATGCTTAACGATGCGATCATACAAACCATAGTATGTATAATTAATATCAAATATTATTACGCGAAAAATTCCTGGTTCGATCCCAGGTGCCGGCAAACTCCCCTTTCACGGCACAAGCTTTTAGCTTAGTGTGAAAGGTGTATAAGGTTGTATTTGGGTTAGTAACAAAACCCAGATATATCTTTAAAAAAAAATGACCAATATTGTTTATAAATAAATGAATACTGATTTAATAATTGTGGTTCTTAAGTGCATTGTAAGATTATGCATGTAATTGAGAAATATTATAGGAGTACCTATATGCACATAAGTTTAGTGAGTTTAACATGCAAATTAATGGAGTTATCCCTCAAGTACGAGCTCTCCTCTATTTTGAGGGAACAAATTGTATATTATGTTGAAGTTCTTGATAAATAAGAAAATAATAAAGTATACATAATTTGCAGAAAACTATACGATTAACGTTTATTTTTATTCCTCGTTTAAAAAAAGATATATCTGAGTATTCGTTTTTAACCGTAATACAATCTGTAAATTTATTACATGAAACCACCATATAATGGTTAATTGTAAAAACAACAACGATAAACGTAATACAACCTAATACACCTGTCATAGTATGCTAAAGGCGTGTGTCGTGAAAGGGAAAACCATCGGCATTGTTTAAAATATATTTTTTTCCTTCCATACCTTGTGTAAGTAATAAGGTATGTAATTCAGAAATCAGAATAAATGAAAATTATTTAAATTAGTCTATTTGTTTTCTTATTTTTTATTTATTCTTTACTGTACATTAACTACAAACATTTTTATAAAAAAGTCATATTGAATATAATCGATACATCCAACATAGGGCTAGTTTATCAGAAAGGTGTGATTTCTTCCAACTAACCCAAAGTTTATTTAGAACTTAAATTACAATTTTAATTAGATAGATTGTTATGAATAGTTTTTGGAATAATTACGTCTCCAAACATGTACCTTTGTATCTACCAAACATTTTGTTATGTAGGTATATTTAGCAATATTTCTCTTCATAATTTTTGCATAAAATTTAGTATACCTATTTAATGTCAAAAATTTCACTATTATACCTACCTCATCTAATATAGTGAAATATCCAAGTATATATATACTTATGCTAACACATAAAGACTGTACAATATTTTACGACTTCGAGTCTTTTACGACTCTTTGGTCTGTACAGAATTTTTGGTCTATAATGATACAAGACTTAAAAAGTAATCCAATAGAATAACATGTTTGCAACTTAATAGCTCAGGATAGCCCATAATATGAAAGCTGTCTTTGAGTCGCAATTCAACTCTTTACAACATCAGTATATAATATCTAACATTATCTCAGTACATATCTGTGTTCCTTATTGAACAACAATAATATTTTTGAGATGAGCGAATAAATATTATTAGCAACATAATGAGATGTAAATTTTTATGGCAAAATACACACCACACTTAAATTATATATAATGTGCTAAAATATTACCAAATCTACATAAGTGAAACTCTGAGCATGATGTGATATAAAATATTCACATTACGAAGAACAAATTTATTTTTACACGAATAAAATTTATGTCAATCCTAAGATAATATTTTTGGTTCCAAAGGAATATTTTATCTAGCCTCACAATGAGCAGGGAATGCTTTACCAAGTTTCCCTTTTTTACATAAAACGAAGTAAAATCAAATTCAATCTGTTGATTAAGAAGACAGTTACCGTGCGTATTTTTTTAGGGATAGACAATGATGTGCATAATTCTAGGAATTATGATTTTTTTGGGTTCGATAAGGTAAGACGTTTGAACACTTGATTCTATAATAATTTTTGTTTAGACGAAAAACATCATAAAATTGCTTCAACGAATTGATATTTCAATATTAATATTATTATTAAAGTCAATAAATATATATTGTATTATATTATCGTTATAAGATAATGTAATATATAATGACGTTTGGTGAAGCAAACTTTTTATAGATAATAATTATATTAATATAACCTGTCCTATTAAATTGGTTCAGATGAAAGACAAAGACAGAACTTGTATTCACTTATTGATCACCGCATTATTGTATCGAGGTACCTACATACATGCATTACATTACTTCATTTTACGTTATGAATAATATGAATCTTACATGTTGGTATTTTTTTAATGCTCTGTTATATAATGAAGTTGTGATTTATTCACCGCTTTATTTGCATATTATATCATAATGTACTCGTACCCATAAAGCAACTTTGCTCAGATATAATCTATAGAGTTCTATATGTACCTACAGTTTATATTATTATTTAATGAATCTAGACGCTTTCGATCATCATAGAAATGATAAATAATACCACTGTGAATGTTCGCTTGTCGTTACTACTTTTTCTCATGATAAGTGATTTCAAAATGGTTTCACTGGATTCATTGAACTTTTAACCTTGCAACTTAATAAAAAAACATATGAGCGTATCAAATACTGAAACAAGGTTAATTGTGGAATTTGATAACGCTATCAAAAATGTATTTTTATAACAAGAACCTACTTACATAATTTAAACAAAATCTACTAAGTTATTATTTAGAAACATAAATAATCTACTACGAAGCTAGGTCAACGTAAAGTTATTATTTAGTAACTCCTATTATATTTATTTAAATTAAAACTATTCAAAATATTATGTATAGTTTCAAAATAAAGTTTCTTAGAATGGAAATCATACACGGTTGTTTATCTGAAAATATTGAGCATGCAAGCATCAAAGACGCACACTGTACTGTTTTACTTTCTTCTAGCAATACGTTATCATTCATTGACTTTGGTGATTGACAATGGCGTAAATCAAATCAATTTTTAGTACTCTAAATAAGTAACTGAATGGACATATTTAAAATAAAATGAAGATTGTAATTTAATATATTTCACTTTTCTGTACTATAATTTGAAAAATTTAAATTGAAGATTTTGAAACATATGTATTTAAGTCATTGGCCACCCCATTACGACATAAGATCCCGTTTTTAGGATCTCAGTATTTTGTATAATTTTTGAGTATACATAAAGATATCTTTGTTTTTTTTTGGACCAATATGAAGCTAAATAAATTGGCAACTTCGTAGCGTCAATATATTTGGCAACAATGCATTGATTTCTTTGGAATAGCTAGTTGAATCCAAGATGGCCGCCAAGCGAGTTTACAGTGTGCGCGCTGGGTAAGAAATTTGATAAAAACTTATATTTTTTTGTTTATTATGAAAATAATATTAAAACAGTGTCGAAATAAAAACATTCAGCTTTCATTTGATATATAACAATCAATGATTAACATTTTATATTTGTGCGTAATCTTCAGTTAGTTTTTGAGATCCTTTTTATAGGACGTTATGCATTCATGACACTTTGAGAATATACACTTAGTACCAACTAACGTTTCGCGCACGTCATTATTTTCAAAACTTCATTACTTTTTTTATATCTTTTTGCAAAACGATGAAATAATTGAATTGTGTATTATTTTAGTGCGAAAAATGTTAACATTTTATGTCAAGTTGGGATAGAAAATTTACAAAAAGTACATAACTATTGGAAATTCATTCAAATAAATTTACTTATTTATTTTACTAATTCATTCGTTTCTAATTTCGTTTTAATTTTCGAATTAACATTTCACTTCGTAATGTTCTTCTTTCCCTTGAAATCATTTCAGCTGCTTGATAATGATTTATTCATAGATATTTTATTTTTTTACCAGATTGAGTGTCGAAGAAATAATCAGTGAATTAGAAAGACAAGACACTGACAATAATTTTGAGTCAATTATTTATGCGATTCCGCCCGAAGAGACAGGTAATGATACAGACGAAGATTCGGATAAGAGTGATGATGAAAACGAAGGAGAAATGAATCATTTGGGATGGAGATTGCTGAATTCCGCTTGTGAAGTGCAAGTAGCTACATCCGCAGATCTTGAAGAAGAAGATTCCTTGATTCCACCGCCTACAAAACGTACGAGGACAGAGAGAAGATGGTTTAAAAAAGATCTTGAGTCTGATTTGCAAACTGTCTGCACTCCCGTTGGATCATCGGTTGAGGCAACCAAGTGCGAAACTCCGATCGATTTCTTTTCATTATTTTTCAACGAAGAGTTATTAGATCATATTTTACATGAAACTAATTTATATGCTAAAACGCAAAAAAATATTAATTTAGAAATGACTAAAGATGAATTGTTTGTCATAATTGGTGGACTTTTATTATCTGGATACGGAAAATATCCTAACAAGCGTATGTATTGGTCAAAAGAAGAAGATGTGCCACATATTTTAGCGAAATCTATGAGGTGTAATCGATTTGAAACAATACTTAGACATATTCATCTGAACGATAATTCTAAAATTGATAAGAACGATCGCCTATTCAAACTTCGACCATTTCTTCAGAAACTAAATGAATCATTTAGATATCACGGAGGGGTTGATGAAAATATCTGTGTAGATGAAAGTATGATTCCCTATTACGGCAATCACTACGCAAAGCAATTCATTCGAGGGAAACCCATCCGATTTGGTTTTAAAAATTGGGCTTTATGTTCAAGCGATGGGTATATGATGAATTTTCAAATATATACGGGAAAGGGGAATAACGAAAAGGTATTTGGTGTTGGAGGAGATGTTGTTGTATCACTATTGAATGACGGAAATATCCCAACAAAAGCTGGCCATAAAGTGTTTTTTGACAACTACTTCACTTCTTTGGATTTGATGAGTTACCTACGATCTATCGGAATTTGCGCTACTGGAACAATACGAGCTGATCGCACACAAAAATGTCCATTGGTCCATGTCACAGAGATGCGAAAAAGAAAAAAACGTGGTGATTATGATTACCGTGTAAGCGATGATGGGGTTATGTTGATTCGATGGAATGATAACAACGTGGTTACTATGGCTACGAACTTCCAAGAGCTTTCCATCCAGCCTGTAGATTGTTGGTCTCGAGAAAAAAAAGGCCTTATAAATATTTCTCAGCCATCGGTTGTGATGGCGTATAATCTAAACATGGGAGGTGTCGACAAAATGGATCAGCTCGTGGCAGCTTATAGGTCGAGAATGAGAATAAAAAAATGGTGGTGGCCAATTTTCGCTTATTTTCTGGATGTAACAATTGTAAATAGTTGGTTATTGGCAAAACGGTTAAAAAACTGCAGTCATTCAGACTGTTTGCTAAATTTTAGAAGGTATGTTGCGATCACGTTATTGAAAAAACATGGAATTGATTCCAATAAGGGACGGGTTTTTCCTAAGCCATTGACGAGCATACGCAATGATTGCACAAACCACTGGATTGTGGAAAATGAAAAAAATACGCAACGCCGCTGTGCTCATTGCAAAGGAAAAACTGTGTACGTTTGTGAAAAATGTTCAGTCGGACTTCATCCAAAATGTTTCAAAATTTACCATACATAAATAACATGAGTTAATTTTTATTTCACTGATTTACATATATTTTTTTTTCTATATAAATGTAAGTAAAATTCTAAGTTTATGTTTAGCTAAAGGTAATTCAAGTATTAAAATGTTATAAAATATATTCACACTTATATTATTTGAAAACTTAAAAATAAATAGATATATAAAAAACACAATGAGTAATATTTAATTTCTCTATATAAGACTGAAATGTAACATCTATGCATAACGTCCCGAAAACGGGACGCTCCAGATCTAAAAAAGTAAAATTAGTAAAAAAAAAAAAAACTCATTTTAGGCATATTGAGGTAATGTTTTGTAAGTGTTGAAGAAATCGTAAAGAAATATGCAGGAATAAACCTTATGCAGTAATGGGTTAAAGAAAACCTACATACAATATTGTAATGATTTCAAAATACTTAATTTGTTTAATTTACTGAAAACTTCGGCAAAGAAGGAAAATGAAAGACATATTCAAATATTATTAATAAATGGTGTAAATTATGTGCAAATTTATTTCGTAAATATTCATGTTCCTCAACGTGATGTGCAAATTAAATTTGCAGAATTTTCAGCAAACATTTTACGCAGAATGATGATTGCGCTAATTGAGAGATAATTTAGAACGGTTGATGTCATATTTACCTACATACTTTATAATAATAAGAAATGTACTTAATGTGATAACATCCATGGCATAAATAAATTATATGTTTTTAACATCATAAAATAAAGTGAGGGTACTTACACTTCCACACACACTTCCGATGACCGAACAGCCCTTGTAGGACCTTTGCCTCCGAAACAATAGATCTCCAAGCCTTTCTATCCTGAGCAATGGACTGCCAGTCGTCTTTAGCATTGAGCTCCTCTAGATATCGGTTGATGTTATCCAACAATCTTTGTCTTGGTCTGCCTAACGGTCTTCTACCCTCGGGTATACCCTGCAGAATACTTTTAGTCGCCCTTTCTTCTCCGGATCTAATGGCGTGGCCAATCCATACCAATCTTCGGGATCTGATCTCACTTGTGATTAAAGGTTGGTTAAGTGAGGGTACGGATGCAATAATTGTTTTTTTAGTACGTCACTTGATGCCTGCATTTAATAATATACGAGGTCTGTTCAAAAAGTATCGCGAATTTTGAATTTCCGCGGGCTACCTATATTTGATTTCTGTTTTTTTTTGTAGCGTTATGTTGGTACTCTTATTTATGCTGACAAGGTCAGCCATTTTTAACGTTTAGTTAATTTTTGACAGCTGTTTTGATTGGATGTGTTTTGGCTCGTCTTCGATTTTTGCCTATTCCAAAAAATGGATCTATTCCAATGAATGGAGCTATGGTTTCCACGTCATAACCATAAAACCATGATTCGTCACCAGTTATGATCCTCTGGAGCACATTTGGGTCGTCACGGACCGAGTCCAACATCTCCTGAGCAATGTTAACGCGATACTGTTTTTGGTCGAAAGTGAACAATTTTGGCACGAATTTCGCGGCGACCCGACTCATGCCCAAATCATAGATTAAAATCGAATGGCACGAGCCAGTCGATATGTTTAGGTCCTCAGCAACTTCTCTAATGATGATTCGACGATTGGCTTAAACTATTTTCTTCACTTTATCAATGTTTTTGTCTGTTGTTGATGTGCTCGGGCGCGTCCGGCACGATCTGCGTCGATCACATCTTCTCGGCTCTCTGAGAACATTTTGTACCACCAATAAACGTTGCTTTGGTCCAAGGTATCCTCACCATATGCCACAGTCAACTTTCGGAATGCATCTGCGCACTTTATTTTGTTTTGTCACACAAAAATTGATACAGATTTTTGAACCATTTTTTTTGAATAGGCAAAAATCGAAGACGAACCAAAACACATCCAAGCAAAACAGCTGTCAAAAATTAACTAAAGATTCAAAATGGCCGACCTTGTCAGCATAAATAAGAGACATAAGTACCAATATAACGCTACAAAAAAATCAAAAATCAGATATACGTAGCCCACTGAAATTCAAAATTCGCGATACTTTTTGAACAGATAGTACATACCTAATGTTATCATAGAATTCTAGAAAACAAGAACGCAGCGTCGTTTTTTAAGATAGACATGAATATTCGTAGGAAGAATACGAATACCCTTGAACTATCACTCATAGATAACTTCAAATAATAATAAACTATTTCACTTATTTTAGAGGCATTTACTATGTAACAATTTCTAGACATTTTTAAATAAAATATTTAAACGTGAATCACTATGTTTATTTGTTACATTAATTTAAATTACGCTATCGCGATTTCAGTGCACTTGCACCATTGACGAGCTTTTCAAGTCTTGAAAAGCTCGTCAATGGTGCAAGTGCACTGAAATCGCGATAGCGTAATTTAAATTAATGTAACAAATAAACATAGTGATTCAAGTTTAAATATTTTATTTAAAAATAATAAACTAAATAATTTAACTAATGCTACAAACTAAAAATTGTCATCAATTAAACATACAAAAAATTAATTATGATTAAGTGCGTCACCTATATGACAGATAGCCTATGTATGGCTAAATAATTTTCTTGTTACATTCTCATAATATGATATATTATTAAAATATATTCTATGAATGATACCTACTTTAAATATTTATATCTATAAAGTTGGTCACTTTTATTGATGATATTCAAGCAAGTAATGCAGTATTGTTTGGTTATTTATGTTATTTATTTTATGTAGTTGTATTACTGTACTCACATTTGTTAATTATATTGTTATACAAAAGGTTCTAATGCCGTTTAATATGTGAATAAATGTGTCACAACTATCTTCCTAACTAAATACTTCACTATGCATATTTATCACCAAATAATGTGAACTAAAACAGTTTACATTCACTCAATATTCAACACGGAAACTATTTAATAAATATTATTTATGTAAAATATACTACAGTGTAATTTTAGGTACATTAGTACATAATTTAAATTTAGATAAATTACTTAAATGAATAGGAACTTCAGTAATGCAAATAAAAACAGCAGACATACTTTCTCTCGGTGCAAGAAGTTATTGATCTTGACCATAGAGAGCACAATAGTAATATAGTGTTGTAATAAAATTCTTTATTTTTCTATGGTTTATTAACTTGACTATTATTATAAGTTATTTACAAGTACATAAGCTCTTTGAACCTTCTATGTTAATGTTCATTGGTATTTATTTTATAATATTCAGTGTCTACTAATTATTAATATGTCACTCTATAATGAAACATTAATTTGTAGAAAGTCGCATCTCATTTTCTCTACGTCAATCATTCGTATATATTCACATAACTCCATTATACTTATATTAGCTGAGTGGGTATTTGTAATGAAAGGGACAGTCTTAATTGAACTCATATCCATATAATTGTCTAAGTATAAAAACGATCATATTCTAAATATGAAAAAGATCACGTTTTTAAATATTATCAAAAGAAAAATGACTTAGGTATATTCATATTAAATTCTACTCTAACCTTTACTCTAGGCACTCCCACAAATATTTAAGCCTAGATATTACTTGGATTATGAAGAAAGATTAGAATTTTTTTAAATGTTTATTTAATATGTGCCGTATTCTGCAACTATGAATTTAAATCAGATGATTTATAAAATTAATTTGTTGGAAATCCTGAAATCTAGGACACAAACTGAAACGAATGTTGTTGAATGTTGAACGAATCCATGCAAACGTATAAGAAAAATATGAACGCATGGGTATTTTAACGAATCCAGAAGAATACAAGGACACCATATTGTAAGTATTTTATATTGGATTAGCGACACAATCTCAATACAATGTATATGAGTATGTATGTTGGATGATTTATTCGGCACCGTTTAATGGAGCATCCATCTCAAGGGCGCATCTTTTCTACGAGTATAGGAAAATATCAACATTATTAACATAAGATTATATTTTACCTGTCTTTAACAACACGAACCTACTTTTTCCACAACTTGGCTCCTCTCATATCTTTTGAGATCTTTCTCCACTACAAAATTCACGATTAATCTAAATGTAAATACTTAATTTAAATCAGTCATAAAAATATGAGTATAATAGTCATCAAAGTATTACTTATCCATGGACATGAATCAGCAGCGTTAATAAGAATAATTGAAATCCCAAAATGATTTCATGTTAATGATAAATTCTTACTAGACCTACTAATATATGTACAATTTTTCACAACAATATGTGTTTTAAATAAAAGTTCATTCAAAAAGTTGGTTTCTCTAGATAATTCTTTTGATAAAATTCTGCTAACTACATAACACTTCATTGTTTGCAATGTCAACATTTCCAAGGATATAATATTAATAACATTGTTACTTCTCTTTACAAGTCACAACCGAATAGTCAAGTCGATAACCTTCTTGCCCCATTTATGTGTATATCTACTACAAGTCTAACTTATATAAAACATTCTATAGGAATATTATACGCAAACGATCATGTGTCACAAATGACTTGAGGCTAGTTTGAATTATATTAAATGAAATAAATAAATATAACTCCGTGTACGTTATATCAGTTTATATAAATTCTTCGATTCTTTTTGCAGTCAGCGTTCGCAGCAACTCCAATGAAATACGTTCTAGTAGCAGATTAACCTATACGTATCGTACAAACTTACTTAATGCTTAACGTGTTAAAATTGCACATAGTATAATTATGTATTTGTTCAGTTCATTCACACAAGAAAAGCAGTTTCGCATCTCCTTTTATTTCTTCCTGTTTTATCTGTGAACAACCTTTTACACGGTTGAAGCTTCATTGATAATATTAAACAATCTATAAAAAGTATTTATTATAGGTATATCAAATTAAAAGTCATAATATTCTTCATTTACAATATCTTTCTTCTCTTTCAATAACGTATATTTCAATTATAAATTCAACCATACTGGATATAACCCTTTTATTCTATATATAACGTTTCTAGTTTTTTCGATAGAACTGTATTTTGTCTTCTACGGTCATTGCCAACTAATAAATAATTTTTCATTAGTAACTTCATTAAAGTATAGTTTAAATTTTCGCATCATATAAGAAAGTATTCTGAGGATGCCATTATTGGTCTCATGTTTTTGTATAGAATGAAGATCTTAATGTATTTTCTCGCCTTTTTCTTCAATGCTAGTATAATGTTGTAAAGCGGATAGATGAGGCAAAATATAATACCACTATTGTGTTCATGACATAGTTTAACATAATACATTTCATACATAATTGTGGTATTGAAAAACCAACCAACTAATATAAATAATAATTACATACTAAATATTTTGCCATATCGGGAGTTATCGCGGATAAATATTTGCAAAAAAATAAAATATTAAGAATTTTCCAGTAGGTATAACTTTATAAAGTGAGATAAAAATAATAACCCAATGAGTGTTCATTAGAATCTCTGTTGACAGACTCTTTGACATTCATTCTGAAGGCTTCAAATTAAGGAGTTCTTATTGCTTATACAATATATGATATTTCCCCATGTAGGTATATATTCCATCATGAAATCTCTCACAATTGCGGTAGCCAAAGGACACACTGCATCTGATGAGCACATAATTCGTACCTACTCTTAGTGCAATAAAAATACATACATACAAGTGTCTTACAAGTCCTGCTTCATGAATTCTTTGATAACTTACGGAAAAATGGTAAAGAACACCTCTAGGTGAAAACTATTAAATAAAAAAAAAAGTGACGGACAATTTGTTAGAGATACCTAAATGCTTATCAAAATCATTTTCTATAATTCCTTTATGATAACACCCAACGTTTAATACGATAATGAATATTTCACGTAGGTATTTACAGATTATATTATTTTTGTTTAACCTGTAGACTGAAACTTTCACTCTTATAAAACGAGTTTTTTTGGGTTACCTGTAAGAGTCAAATGTGAATATGCTTCCATGACATTTAACGTTTTATATTCCAACTGTTTTATCATTCACACTATTGATTATGTCACGATTGATACAATAGTAAAATAAAATAATATATTCAATAAGACTTATATGTGATGAAATTATGATAACAATCCTATGAATATTTATGAGTACAATTCACAAGTAGCTAAAACGTTTAACTCATTATGAAAAAAACAATAAATTTTCTTTTACACGTTTGATTGTGTTGAACATTCATTATTTTTAAAATGATTTAATCTTGAAGTTAATGGAGGGTTACCTACCGTAAATTTTTAACAAACGCTTGGTTTCTTCATTCCAAAGAACATAACAAAAATTGTGTCAGGTAACAAAAAACCTGACACAATTTTTTTTCTTTAGTACATATAGAACGTACAGTGTCCCTTTAGTACCATGTCAATGAACAAATATTGCACATAAAACAATAGGAAGGGAGCTGCAAAAAATGATAAGAAGTTAATAAAAAAACTTATATTATATACTAATAGACGAATCAAAGACTAGACTAAATATCTGTACCTAATAATATTATGCATGAATAGTTGAATTTACTAAATACGTTACCCGTCTTAGATGCCTTATTTTTATGATACGAAGAAGACAATCTACATCATATTATGTTCATGTTCACTTTAGATTTTCTGGATGCTGTGATGATATGGATTGAAAAATATTATTTATTGAAGATGTACCTATTCTACAAATTGTGAAAAAATCACGCAAAATATCATCACCAATGAGAAGAATTTGCTGATTTAGAAAATCATAGCAAAACATTGTTTATCTAGTGAATTTTTTGATAACATTTATATTTATTCAAAATCTTTGACATAAATTCATTTAGAAAATATGGATGTTTTATTTATTCTTACGTGTGATGCATATAAATCTTGCGTGATTAATCTATGAACAAGACATAATATATTTTATTATAGATACTTTCTATGGCGATTATTATAAATAAAGGGTACAAAGTGTATTGTATTATGTTTCATAATATATACATAATTCCATTCTGCTTCATATTGCCATTGACCTCATACTTCTGCAGATTAATATAAAATCATTAATTAATAAATTAATACTAATAATGATTAAAGTGCAACAGCAGTATGGTGTGATATTATATTGTATTATATTGATACATCGTATGAATGCATTTAAGCATGATAAAACTATTGTGTAAATAATAAATTATAGGTTTATCTAGTGTTTATAAATGTTATATTATTATTTATTTTTAATGGAAAAGGTAAGTATGATTCAGTGATCAATTTCTAGGTTATGCGCTGTTTTTTTTTCTATGTTACACGATGATGATCACTGTCGCAATATATATTTATTTTTATTTTATTTATTTATTTATTTTACATAAACTCACGGCATAAGCCTATTACATGTTAAAATACACATATACAAATACCTACAAATTAAACAGTGACAAATATCATTAAATACTAGAACATTAAAATTAAGAAACCAAATGATCAACAGTAAACAGAGAACCAATTTTGTGTGACACAATGCAATGCGAATCAGAAAGAATAAAAACACATAAATACATAAAAAATTAAATACACAAGATATAATTTAAAAACTTTACAGACATTTAACATTCAGAATTCAACAATGATACGATAGCCTTATGGAACTTGGAAAGCTTCAAGTGCTTCACATCAGCAGCGTATACCTACCATTTTCTGTAAGATTGACACCATTTCATAAATAAATATACTACATAAAATTTAATGGTAAAAGTTGCCTAGTTGGTATTGACGAATAGTTGTTTTTTACGAAAGCAGATTTTTCTAAATGATGAGAAAATTATTCTTTGAATACAATAATAGAGTATCACTTTTCAGTTTATAGTGCACTTTCATAACTATTTTATGTCAAACTAAGAAGTAGGTAATTATAATAAAAGCGAGTTCAAATAAAACCACACATACTAATTCTTCAACGATTTTAATCTGATAAACGCAGCTGAACATTAGATGCAGTATTATAAATAAGTAAAGCTTCATACATTTGTCGTATGTAATTATGAGTAGATATGTAATATCCTTCCATTTACGGTAAATGGTCCAATGAACTAGAATGCATTGGTTCGATTCTCAGAATGAATATTATGCACAATACATACATACTTCACCACGTAAGTACATATTAGATATAGTCGCTCAATGCAGTGAATAATATAATCATTATCTATTCCATTAGGTATGTTTTATAACTCTCCATTTTCCTTATTCCGTCTACTCACAAGACAACTAGATTTGTAAATCAGTGGCCTTTATGTCACTGAACTCTTTTTCTTCATATATCGTTTGTTATAATGTATTCAGTTTATTAATTGATTGATCTAAATATAAAAAGCATATTTCTATCACTGGATGCTCCAAGATGTACATATATTTATGTTTTGCTGCACGATGTTTGTCTAAGACGTTTTAGACGTTTCAATCATCAATGGATTCTAATGCGCCGAGCTTTTGAAAAGCTGTGAATTCAAATTATATGAGAAGACATTTTTTTCTTTTCTTTGAAATGAAACGTTTCCAGAATTATGTATGTATAAATAAAGACAAGTAATTATGTGTGAAATATAAGGAATGAGAAAATTCTGGATCAAATAGTTGCAAGTTATGTCTGTATGTTGGCTATAAATTTTCTCTGGCCTTCAAATGAACTTACTTTTGTTTGTTTTATTTTTTTATGTGTTTAATAAAATAACAACTGACTAGTAGATAATTCAGATTAACATAATACTTGTATAGGTATATACGTAAGTTCTGCCAAAGAACAGACAAATGTCTAAGGAGGCAGTATATTCCATTTCATATTATTGCTCTAAAACACCATCGTGCCTCACAGAGCTTTGTCCCCTCGACTCGACCACTAGAAAACCTCTGCGCTCTTCGGAACTGGCCGTGAATAGACTTACTGAGCCCAATAGAGCCGGTAAGTCTAACTTCTATGAGAGGGCCTTTGGTGTTGTTGGACCGGTTATGTGGAATCGCCAACCGGTGCCATTGAAAGATAGTCAAACTGTCACCAGCTTCAGAAGCAAATTAAAATATTTTCGATGTTTTTGGCATTCACTATGTGATAATTACGCGACATGATTAGAAAATGAGTTTAATTCACAATGTATTTAAATTATCACTTGATATTTATATGTAGATCTGCGACCGGTTTCGATACGCTAGTACCATTCACGAGCAGAATATAAACTGAGTGCAAAAACAAAAGAAGGGTTCGTTAGAGAGTTATGTATGTGTGGCTAGTGGGTAGTGGGGTGGGGGTGGAAGTATTATTAGAAAAAGATTGGAGGTGGGAGGAATCAGGGAAAGAAAACATTGAAAGTAGGGGAGATTTTTGTGGTGCTATTATTTTATTAACCAAATTATGACCGGAGTTAATCGCTTTATTAATTTCTAATGTTTCAGATGCTAATAAGTTAAAATAATTATTTAAATTTGTATGACTAAAGGATACATTGCTTCTATTATGTGTATGGTCGTATTCTATATACGTCGTATAGGTCGTATATAGGTCGTATTCTAGAATACGACCATACACATAATAGAAGCAATGTATCCTTTAGTCATACAAATTTAAATAATTATTTTAACTTATTAGCATCTGAAACATTAGAAATTAATAAAGCGATTAACTCCGGTCATAATTTGGTTAATAAAATAATAGCACCACAAAAATCTCCCCTACTTTCAATGTTTTCTTTCCCTGATTCCTCCCACCTCCAATCTTTTTCTAATAATACTTCCACCCCCACCCCACTACCCACTAGCCACACATACATAACTCTCTAACGAACCCTTCTTTTGTTTTTGCACTCAGTTTATATTCTGCTCGTGAATGGTACTAGCGTATCGAAACCGGTCGCAGATCTACATATAAATATCAAGTGATAATTTAAATACATTGTGAATTAAACTCATTTTCTAATCATGTAGCAAATTAAAAACTGAACTCTTCACTGGCGCCCTTGAGACGGTCTAGGGTTAAACGGCATAAAAAAACTAGAAAAATATCCAAACAATTTATCGCATTTTACAAGCAAGTTAGTATTAAGATAAACAGAAATTATTTATAACCTTCTTAACTGTATTTAAAACAACACGAATAGGTATTATAAAATAGTTTTCGAGTGTATACTATGTATTAAATATAATTATATTGACACCAGAATAAGTTACCAACATCATTATAAACTCTACATAAAACTTATAATACAAAATACATAATTTGAAACAACAACAGTTCAGTTTTATATCTACAAGAGTATTTAAAGATCATTACATTTTCATAATATGTAATATTGCATTAACCTTAATCTTAGTAGAGTTGAATAAACTTGTTGTATCTCCTGCGTGACCTTCACTTAATATAACATTATAATCATTATACTCAAAGTCCCACCCATGTCAAAAATAATCAGGTGAACTTAGTCAAAGATAATGTTTATGTCCCGATATAGAATATGTCTCACAATCTTTTCTGTTTGTTTTTGAGTGTCCTGTAAATGACAGGTTTTTAGAAAAACATTACACTTAAGGACGTTTAAATGTTTTCTGTATAAGATGGAGCGACCAAATTCAGGAGGCCACAACAGAGCTCACTACACCAGGTCTTGCACATGGCGGAAGATCGCTCAAGATGGAGACAGACGGTTTAAAGAACGAAGCATGATGGTCACGATCCTCAGGATTGAGGGACCGACGGAGATGATGATGATGTTAGCGATGAAGTATGGGTTTGATCATATTATTTCAAGTAATAACTCGGGATTCGATTAATCATAAAAATTTGTTTTGTTGTTGAATTTCCTTAAGTTGTCAGGAAGGAAATTTAATTGATGTTTACCAAAATAATTAACTATGGATTTATTCAGCTAAAAAAATTAATAGTAAAATACAAAACATGTACACCTCTTTATCTGGATTCAGCCTTCAAGAAAGACAAAATATATTGGATTTTGTATAGGTACAATATTAAAACTGACACAAACCGTGCATGCATTTAAATGAACAGATAATAGTTATTTGTTATTATTTAAGAAACCTACTTTTAAGTGTCGCTTTGACACCTTTTTAAACTGGACCTTTGTAAAGTGTTTGTAGTCCGTCATTAATCACTCTTACCTAAACAAAAGTGAGCCCAATGAGTTATTCAACACACGCCTTGCAACGTTTTATATTATTTAAATCTTGTGGTTATGGCTTTTAAGTGCATAATAACATTCTTCATACCAATTTATCCCAAGGATAAAAGTAAATACACTATACAACTTGTCACCCGTGCAGAACATAGCCGTAAATACATAATGCATAGTGTATTATTTTCATAATAAATAGTAGGTATAGTCAACAACTAATGAGTACTCGAATCTATTCAAGTACTTTAATCAAGTACTACCTATATAAAGATATAACACGCACTTCAGTACCGTTTATGTTGCAGTTGGGAAAACCAATGCATCTTAATCAAACATATTCCTGTATAAACGAAACCAGATATGAAAACATAAAATTGATCATAGTACGTATTACGTATCTGAACGATAAGAATAGTTATGCATAAATGTAGAAGTTGTGAACTTCTTGTGCTCTGAAAACATCACTACATTCTGTATAAAATATCGTGCAATCTTACATCCAGTGCATTATAAATATTATATCTGTCAAATTTTCACTGATAACTAAATAATTTGGAGTGTATAAAGTCGCACATAAAACATACCCCAAATTGCAGTGTTTATTGACTGTTTAATAAACTGTTGCTACCTGTTCCATTATATATGACAGTTTATCTGGCATATTATTTATTATTCTTCTTCATCCCTCCCTTGATCCTATTTGACCAGAGCTTGCATAATTTTGCTTGTAACATCCTTCTTTATTAGTGGCTTACTGTGTATATCTTAAATATTGGAGCAACGTATTTGTTTTGTTTTTCACAAGAGAAACCATTACGTAAGTCAGTGATGAGGCTTATGAGTTCATTTATTACATGACTCTCCTGAAACCGCATAGTTGGTTACGCTTAATTTGCATTAACACCTGACGCATGCACAATTGAACTACCCACTATATTTACATTTTATGACTCGTCATACTTACTTAAATACAAGTAAATTAAAAACAATATTCATTTTAGTAGCGAATGAACGCACCAAGCCATGGCAAAAATATAATTTGTAATATATTCCAATTAATATTAACCCTAATTAGTGATAAAATATGCAAAAGACAGATTTCAATAGAACAAATCCTAGCATACATGTATACACCGACACTTTAAAAATATATATTTGTGTCATAATACACAAAACGATGTATAATAAAGGCCGTATGTTAGTAGGTATTATAATTTTTCCAACATAAATGAGCTTCTCAATGGTAGTTGTTAGTTACAATGTGAGCTTCTCAAAGATATTTAGCTTTTCAATGCTTTATTGAGAGATTATGACGGAACATTTTCCTCATTTAGGATATTTTACAAAGAAAGATAAAATAATTTGCATATTCGTCGTATCAAACATGACTTCTCGAGAGATACCTAATGGATACATAACTTGATGTTTATATTATGACGTAGCAATGGTAATGAATACTGTTGGCTTAGATGAAAATTATAAATAATATCCAAATACATACCTTAATTGAAAATTTTGTATCTTATATTTCTTCAACTGACAAAATAATGCCAATTTTTTTCACTCAAAAATCACCAATAGTAAACATTTATATTCAGTTAAAATTTAGTATTACGTATAAAGACAACACACACAGTTCGAGCTTGTCCCAAATTAAGATACAAATCTTATATTGCGGGTACTAAAGCGACGATATGCATATATAAAATGCACTAAACACATCTAGGTACCTGTAACACTCAGACTTAGAACATTAAAGAGATAACCACGTCAAACCTGGAAATCTCAGGAGTCTTAGACTCCTATTTATTAGAAAAAGATAATTCGTCATTTTGCTTCGGCCTGGACAGCGTTTCCTCCGCACTACAATGCCTGTCGTAAAAGACCAGTGAGGCCTGAGTCAATAACACACTTTCACGTTACGTTCCCGCTCCGTTAACGTTCGAGTATAGACGAAGTTGCAAGCAAGTGTCAATTTCGTTGCTAAGATACACAATAGTTACGAAAATTAACACATTGGCGCAACATCGTCTGCACCCGAACGCTAACGGAGCGGGAACGTGACGCGAAAGTGTGTTATTGACTCAGGCCCCAGCTGATACCTAACTTTATTCTTCACTGTCACGCGCCATCGGAAAATCCTCTCGGAAACGTAAGACCTTATGTTTAATACATCGAATAAGTGATAATAAATGGATTTAAAGGTAGAGATACAGGTTAAATAGAAATAAAGATAAATATAAACCCCTTGACTTCTGCGGTGTCCAGGTGGGCGGAGTCCTTCATACCGAATAAGTGGTTAAATGAAAGAAATCACTGCATATTGATAATATCTTCACTGTATACGAGTATTATGATCATTGTAACATTTTATATCTCAGATTGTTTTGTTAGTTTTGTTGTACAACGATGATGTGCAAAAATAATTAAATAAGTAACAACACCTATTAACCACATTTATCTCTGTGATATCTTCAGATAGATCGTGAGGAGGCAGTAAAAATGAAACTACATAAACAATGAAATTATAAAATGTAAATAAATTAATAACTTCCTACATTCACAATGAAGAAAACAGTAAATAGCAATAAATAAAATTTGACAAACACAACGTTTCTCCGACAGTAAATACATAAGAACCTACCTATCATCTTACCAATAGTTAGTAACTTAACCACATTTTACAATAAAATATCATTATTACACTTCCCAAGAAAATATGATGCAAATAAAATAGTTTAAAGATATGCTGTACTGTTTCTAACTAATACAAATGGGAATGGATTGAATCACCGGCGTGCACATGTGAAATGACACAAACTATTGACCATCTGGACTTCTAGACTTGCATGCTCTTACGGATGACTCGATCCTACGGAATTTGGAGGTAAGGTTGTAAGCGGCTATAAGAAGAATAAGGAATGAATTATTCCAATGTAGGAATCATACAGATATCATTAATTTATTAAACTTTAGCTGTACGTAGAATTAAGACCATTCAATATCTAATAAAATAAAATTCATTTTAAAACCGTCAACTGGCATGTAATATGTAGCTACTGATAGTGAATTTATCGTAAAGACGTTATTTCTTCCAACTAGCCCAAAACTTAAAGTGTAGTAAAAATCATGAGGTTTAATATCTTTCAACACAGATAATCTTAAAAGATCAATCAGGTACATTGCCCCTCATTTTTCCACTTCTCTTATTGGATAATGAAACAATAAACTGAAATACTCATTAATAATTCTTCATATTAAAGTAAAAAAGGCTTCTTACTTTGAAGAACTAATTTCGCTATTTTTACAAGGAAGATAATACTATACAGATGGTATTTTTTTATCGCATCTTAATTTTCACGGCGTTAAATTCCCCATTGGACGAGGAAGAGTGTAAGAAATTGTCGGAAAGTGTGAAAGAAAATATGAAAATGTTTTGGAAAGAAGTTAAGCGTAAAAGAAGCAACAATGAGATGAATAGTATGAATGCGATTAGAAATAAAGAGGGATGTATGTTGATGAATGGTCTTGACGTTGTGAATAGATGGAAAGAATATTTTGAGGAGCTGTTTGAAAGTGGAGGCGAATATCCAAGCCAGAATAGTGAAAGGGAAAATGCGAATGAAGCAAGGGATGAAGAAATAACTATGGATGAGGTTAAGAATGCATTGAAGAAGGCGAAGAATGGCAAAGCGGTTGGGTATGATATGATCTCTACGGAATTCATCAGTCTGAGTGGGCTGAGGACTCTCGAATGGTGTCATGCACTCTTTAACCAGTGTTGGAGGGAAGGTTGCACGCCAGAAGACTGGCGAAAAGCTGTGATATGCCCTCTATACAAAGGAAAGGGGTCAAGACTAGAATGCGGGAGTTATCGGGCTATTAGTCTGCTGAGCTCGGTGGGGAAACTGTATGCAAGAATATTGATTGAAAGAGTTCGAAAAGTGACTGAGACGAATGTATGGGATGTGCAAGGTGCCTTTCAGAGTGGTAGAGGGTGTGTGGACCAGATCTTCTCCTTGCGAATGGTGACAGAGAAGCTCCTGGAGAAACACCAGAAGCTTTTCTGCGCGTTTGTTGATCTAGAAAAGGCTTATGATAGAGTAGATCGTGAGAAAATGTGGCAAGTACTATCAATGTGTGGGGTGGGTAGTCGGCTAATTCGCGCCATTGCGTCCCTATATACAGGAAGTTCTGCGTGTGTTAGAGTGAACAATAACCTGTCGGAATGGTTCACATTGACAAAAGGAGTAAAACAAGGGTGCGTGATGTCGCCATGGCTTTTTAACCTATACATTGATCATTGTATTCGTCCATTGAAAGAACTGAATGTAGGTGTTGATATGAATGGGATGAATGTAAGAGCGTCAATGTTTGCCGATGACTTGGTATTGATGGCTGAAAGTGAAAGTGATCTACAGCGAATGATGACGTGTGTGTATGAAAATTGTGCGATTAATGGATTGAGAATGAATGCAAAAAAGACAAAAATCATGGTGTTTGAAAGAGGAAGTGAGAGAACAGTATGCCAGGTAATGATTGACAACGAAGTGTTAGAGCAAGTTGACGAATGTGTGTACTTAGGTAGTTTGTTCACGAGAGATGGGAAGTGTGAAAGCGATATTGAAAGGAGAAAAGTTGCTGGCAATAAGGTAAATGGTGCAATCCGACCAATAATTGCAAATAGAAACATATCCACCACAGCTAAAAGGTTGGTGCACTCTGCTATCTTAGTGCCAACACTTATGTATGCAAGTGAGACGTGGACATGGTTAAAAAAGGATGAAAGTGGCATAAATGCAGTGGAAATGAGATCGTTGAGAAGGATGTGTGGCAAGAGTCTGAGAGATCGTGTGCGTAACAGTGATATACGAAAGGAATGTGGAATGAAAGTTGGTGTAATAACAAAGATGAATGTAAATAAGTTAAGATGGTTTGGGCACGTGGAAAGAATGAATGAGGATAGAATGACTAAGAAGATATATTTGGCTGAGAGGAATGGTGCTCGGAGACGCGGACGTCCGAGGATTAAATGGCAAGATCATTTAAATCAAATCCTACAGGACGGTCACGTGTTGAGCACATTGAACAGGAGAGCATGCATGAGGAATTGTATGACAGTGACGTAAGCGAAAGATGTATGCAAGGATAGAAGGAAGTGGCGCTCGATCCTTTCTGCCTACCCCGCGAGGGAAGCGGCGTGATGGTATGTATGTATGTATGTATGTAAATTCCCCAACGATCACATACAAAATAAAATAGCTGGTGAGAAAATAAGGAGGTAAACATTATCCATTATTATGTTATTTAAGTTCGGTAAAAATGTTTTGATTTCTGAAATAAGTCAGTTATGTTAAACCCATCATTATGCACTCATTAAATCATTAGCTTAAAACTCAGCATCACTTAAAAAAATAATGAACTAATTTGAAAAAGAATAGTATTATTTAAAAAGTGATAATATTTATATACAAATTTATATTAAAACTTTGCCATATTAAAAGGTGATGATGAATAAAATTACTTTCCAAACAAGTATTTGGATACAGCACCACAGAATATTTAATATATGTACATCTGTAAACATGATTGATCACCTACACTAGCCATCCACCTATGCCCACTGATGGAGGGTTGATTTAGTGCAGAAGTCCTGGTTCTAGGTAACGACGAGGTGATCTTTTTAGCCTCCAACTGGAGTGGAAAGATTCAAGCAAAACACGGAAATTAAATAATATACGTGATGTTCAATGTTTGTTATATAATTTCCTCAAAACGTTCTGATTTGCTAGTTAAATGACAATATTTTCTCAGCCAAAAGCTTTATCTCAGGTCGGAGCATAATCACTTGGTTGCACAAGTTATGACGATAGTTCAGAAGTAGCGCCACATCACTATTCAGGATCGCACTCAATAAGGTGGTAACCACCCTAATAATCACCAATATTCACAGAGAAGACGGCACTTAGAGAGAGAGAAGAAAGGTTTTTATAATACACGACGTATATCAAACACACAAAAGAACTTATGATTATTTAAATTAGGGATTGTCTACAGTCTGCACTGTTACCTCCCAGACTCCTGGGAACCTGACTACACGTTTATATGGTAAACATCTCGTCTACATCATCCGCTTTACTTTTACTCAAATTATAGTCCATTAACATATTATATTTCTTTACCTGCAAATACGAGAATACTACACTTGCATATACCAACATCTCACTGTACAATCTCAATAGGTCAATGACTGATAACTAGTTTTGAATTATTGATTATTTATCTTTACATAGATTGGTAATTCTTTTGTGCAAAAAACCAACAATGTGCAAAAAACGACTCATTTTAATCTCTTGTTAATGATCTTTTATACCTTGATGTTTTTCAATGATTTCATATTATCGGCCAACCAACACATTATAGCAAGGCCGTATGACCACCAAAAATATGATTTTCTCAAAGTATTCAAAACTAAGCACCTTAAAAACGCCATCAAATACCTAGTGCTATGGAAAATGTATTGTTTCATCGTATTGTTTTTATAAAATAAATTCAATATTTATTAAGAGTTTTAAAAATTCATCAAAACTATAACATTGTTTATTTTTCAAACTTTTGATCATATGCTCGAGCGCTTTCGTTCAAAACTCTTTAATATGTTTTTCACAATGTAAATGAACAACCCCTTAAACAATTAAATATTTAATTATTTTTCACAATTTGACTCATGGTATTTCCATCAATAAGGTAAGTAGGTATACATTTAAATATTTTTCACATTTGACTCATGATATTTTCATCAATAAGGTAAGTAGGTATACATTTAAATATTTTCCACATTTGACTCATGATATTTTCATCAATAAGGTATATATTTCCGGAGTCAATAACCGTTGAATAAACACAGGTCATGGTTCGACTCAACATGTCTTCAAGGTATTTTTATATAATATACCTACTGGAAAATGTTCATACAAAAACAAGTAAACAAAAAATTATCCAACTTAATTAGTGATTAAATTCTCTACTTATCTATTCCATCCTGATTAAAAATTCATGGATATGTAGGTATGAATAACTTGTTTTAGTTGGACTACCTGATGGACGACGCCTACCAGGAAGACCCCCTAAACGATGGAAGGACAGCTGGGCCTCCACATCGCAAGAGGACCTTCCTGCATGAACAGACCTCTGGGTCTAATGAAAGATTAAGAAGAAGAAATTTGAATCAAATTCTAAATTAATAGTTTGCCTATTATAAATATTAACATAAACAATTGTATTAATATTACACCCATAAATATTCACTTACAAAATATAATTGTATCCCAAGTTCTAAATATCTATAATCAATTCTGTACCTGAGAGCCATTTAGTCTTAAGTACTAAAATGCCATTTTCAAATTCGATCTTTTAATCGAAAAAATCTCAACATTTTACTAGTAATAAGCTATATACAGTATATAAAGCTTATTACATAGACCCTATCCTATAGATCCTAAACATTTCTGTACTTAAGACTCACGACTGTTGTGTTATTTCCGTTTTTTTTTTTTGTAAGTTTGGCATTTTTGTCAAAAATGCACTTGAGTCTTAATGGCTCTCAGGTACAGAATATTAATTAATAAAAAGAAATATATTCTAGAACTAAAACTATGCATTAAATTATCATTTTAAGATTAATTTCATAAAATGTTATGTTGAACTCAAACCAATTTGAAATACATTATATTGCAACAGCACCAGTACATTAGTATTCAATAATACAGACAAACATTTCAATAAACTAGCAAAGATGTTGTTAAATAGGTAATGCAGTAAAAACCATACGTGAAACATGCAGAATAATTCCGTAATCTTGCAATTCAACACATTATTGATCTTCTTGAATTTAATATTGCATTCAAATAGGAAAATTATTGGAGTATGTGATCTGAACCACGTGAAGACATTTTAACTTCTTCATTTCTGTGATAAAATATTCCAATTCTACTGAAAACATATGCCATTAAGAAAATACCTATAGGTATGTTAAATTTAACGTTATTACTCTAAAAAGCAATTAGGAGTGTCAAAACATTTTACATCCTCATTTCAGCGAAGAGATATGGCTTTCTTGTTCTTCTTCTTTATGTGTTTAACGTTGACGATCACACGAAAGAATTTTTATCTGTCCTGGGCAGCACAAAACAGTTCCTCCACACCTCTTTATTCCGGTCCATTTTCTGATATTCCGAAAGCCAGAAAAGCCCCCTCTACGGCGAACAATATATCTGTGCATTTATTTTATCTCTAAAAATGTGACACATTATCTATAACATCACGGCATATCCAACGAGTGGAGTAGCCAGCCTCTCCACGGTAACAAAACATTAGCATTAACACTGCCGCCAGGACTATCTACAGAGAGAACAAGCGTTGCCACATCACTCCACTACTAAAAGATCTACATTGGCTGAGGGTCCCAGAGAGAGTAGAGTTTAAATTGTGTCTCACTGTCCACAAGGCCTTATGCGGCACGGCACCCACATGTCTAACCGAACTCTGTTCCGTTGACGAAACTCCGAGACGACCGCTGCGCTCGGCCTCTTCTGCTGTCAACAAACTCGTGAAACCCAATATGGCGAACACCTCCAAATTTGCTGAAAGGAGCTTCAGAGCCACCGCGCCATCCGCCTGGAACAGACTGCCCACAGATCTGAAGGTGAATCAGTCCACAACCACATTTAGAACCAAGTTGAAAACACTACTGTTCGGGAGAAGTCACGGCGCCCTTGAGATGGTCACGGATCATTAAACGGCGCCACATATAAATAGTCCGATTATTAAGACATTTAGCCAGTCCTCTCCATGGAGTAGCTACTCCTCTCTATGGTAACAAAACATTAAGACATTTAGGATGGATAACAAGCCTCATTGCTGAATTTAGAATCCAAAATGTCTTAACTATTTCGAACCCCTGCTTTTACAGGACACTCAAAACTTACGGAAAAGAATGGGAGATCAATAATGTGGCAGATTATTCCTTTGACGTCACCAATTTGAATGTAGGTATGCTTGTTTTTATTGAATATATTCATATCTCTAATGAGATAGGTTTTGAATAAGTCATCTATACTAAAAAGTTCAATTGAAAATTGTTCAATACCGTACACTTTTATAATGTTAAATATTGTTCAGATGACATAAGATAATGCTATTGTGTCATATAATAATTATAATTATGTAAACCCACGCAATAAATCTGTTCAAATACCATACAAACATAAAATATAGATGTAAGAATACTATTATTAGTACTAACTACATACACACTTTCATGCTTTGTAATTTGTACCTTGTACCTGAATATCAACGTGCAAAAGAATTATGTAAATGAAAGAAGAAGTTGTTACTGAGTCGTTTTTCCACGACTGATATCAGAAACTGGTAATTAAGATTATATAAATATATTATTCCATTTAACGAATTGTATCTTTGAGATACCGACAAGGAATATGTCTCCATCTCTTACTGTTAGTTTTCGAGTATTATGTATAGAACATTCGTATAATGTTACAAACTTATTTATTTGTTTCTTCTTTACAATAATTGATTCCAAGTAATTTTACACAGAACTATATTGAATATTAAATACAATTAATATACAGAAGGTGAGTTTATCGTTGAGCCGCGATTTCTTTCAATTGACCCAAATGATGTTTTAACATCACCAATTCAGCCATTCAATTCATTCATATCATCACGCCATTTTCCACAAATAAGAGAGTCAACGGGCGGACTGTCTGTAATAAAACATGCATGGTTCGTCCTCTCTGTGCCAAAAAAGATCTTCCATAAGTTGAATTTTTAGTTATCAAGGAAAAGCTGATTTACATATTTATCACTTACAGTTCATCCCCAGAATATCTCACAAATGGGTTATGCCGTGATGGTATAGATATGTAGAAATAATATTATTTATATAAACATTGTTCAATACAAAATCGATACATGTTGACATAAATGCAATCTAGCATATTTTTATATCGTATTTATTACTAAATCAAATAGTTTCAAATCCGGTTGAAAAGTATTAATCGATCGATGAATACTATTGTAATTACATGCAAACTGAAAGTTGTGATATGCAAAGACAACGACACGAATGCCTTGCACCGATATGCGAAAAGTAAATATTAGCTACATTTATTGCGAACTGTCGTAATAGGCTTTCGATCGAAATTATTATTCTACAGGACAAAAATACTACAAATAATAAATTAATACAATTTTTATTATTTTTTTTTATTTTTTTATTATTTTATTATTACATACCTCTATCTATATCTCTAAAATCACGGCGCCTCCTACAAATAGGGTAATCTGTAGATTTGCTTAACGTAATAACACAGGTTGAAACTGGAAAAGAATAAGTCTCTCACTTTTCTCCATAAGTTTTAGAGGGTTCTGTAAAAGGCACGTGTTCGAAAAAGTTAAGACATTTTACATCTTAAATTCAGCGATGAGGTTTGCCACCCATCCTGAATGTCTTGATTGTAAATTTGCATGGAGAGGACAGATTGCATGTTTATTATAATATGCAACTAGTCTGCTGGCTACCCCACTTGTGGGATATGCCGTGATGGTATAGTAATAGTAGTAGAAGACCATATTTTTTTTAAAAAAAAGATATATCTGGGTTTTTGTTATAAACCCAAATACAACCTTATACACCTTTCACAGTAAGCTGCTAAAAGCTTGTGTCGTTAAAGGGGAGTCTGCCGGCACCTGGTATCGAACCACGGACCCCTTGTTCACGAGGCCGAGACTCTACCTCCAGGCTACCGACGAACCCAATTGCATCGCCAATATAAAAAAATAATCAAAATCTAAAGAACTTCAGCTACAATGTTAAATACCTACTAAACATTTATTATATAAACACTAACAGAAAAGACTAAAGTCATCCATATAATCACCTAAATCACTCGCAGACAAGTGGATGAGCTTGAGATGAATATAATCTGAATAAGTTAATATCTCTAATAAGTGAATGATGGGATTTTAATTAAGTACAAGTTTGATGACTCAATGTTCTTAATATTCAGCGGACTAAAAGCTTTTAGTCTGAAATAGAGTATTAGTACATATGTACAACACTTTTATATTTCAACGTGACTCGGTCCAAAATCAATCAATGTTTAGTATATTCCTTTTTTTATAAAGGTATTTCTAACGAATGATTTCCGGAAAAAATATAGAAAATATTGTTTTAATTTATTATTTGAGTTCAGATATCTTGTGACATACTCGCATAATATTATGGGGGATTATCCTTATGAGGCTGATTGATATACTTTGAATCTTACTCTTCGTGTATGACTTCTGTAAATAATATTGATCTTGAACTATTAGTATCCCTATATTTATATTCCTAGATTGATTGCGATAGCTGTTTTATAGTTTAATAAGAATCTATACAAGTTTTCGACATTCG
This sequence comes from Athripsodes cinereus, assembly GCA_947579605.1. NCBI lineage: Eukaryota > Metazoa > Arthropoda > Insecta > Trichoptera > Leptoceridae > Athripsodes > Athripsodes cinereus. The sequence continues at coordinate 12,048,783 of OX388315.1, forward strand.
ACAATGTCAGTTTTTGTCGTCAATAACCAACAATCACAGATCGCGGTGACATAAAATAATAAGTTTTTTGCACGATATTTCAAAGAACTGGATACAAAAAATATGCAAACATTCTAATTTTTTTGTTTATTATTAGTTATAATAATATGTAATACCTATGTGTTATGTATATAGTTAGATATTTAAATGAATCTAAATAAACATATAATAATGATACATATAAACATGTTGTATTCTCGTAAGTATATATACCAACGTGTGTATTATGGAGTACTATTCGTCTTGTTATGTTGTAAACTCTAAATCATATTCCTTACACATTTCCTGGTTCAAACATGCTTGTTATATGGGAAACATGTGTAAAACGGCAGGCGTACTATCAAAATAGAAAATATGTTATATTACATATTAATGAACATGGTGATTAGAATACCTTATATATTATTATTATATTACTAGTGTAACACACAATGAATTATTAATTAATTAATATAAAGCCTACATAAATTTATTGGAAGACCATCAATATGACTGTAAAGCTGACTTATAAGGCATCAAGGATTAAGTGGCAAAAGATTAGTGATTAAATTAATTAAAATTAAATAATCAACAACATTCACACATATCGAGCTAGTCCCAAATTAAGATATAAATCTTGTATTATAGGTACACGACGATACATAATATACAATGCACTAAACACGTATACATACCTACATGTAACACTCATTGCAAGGCGTAAAGCAAATAATCTTGAATAAACAATATTGTCAATAAAGAAGAAGTAAGAGTCGCGAAAGAAATTGAAAGTCGCGCAGGAGGCTTTCGTCCAGGAGTGGATGGGAGTGGGTTAAGATGAACAAGAAAACGAAGAGCCGCGAACCGACAAATATATCTGATTACCTATGTAAGGGAGCTTGCAGAAGGCACAGTGCGAAGGGCTTAAAGACAGACTGAGGACAGGGTATAACGGAAAAACATAACGTGCAATAATGTTCATCGTGGTCACGGTCCTTAACATCAATGTACCGATATGAAAAAAAAGAAAAATTAACAACCCATCATTGTGCACAAAAACAATATTTTATTATTTATGGTGAATAGAAAATAATAGATAGAAATAAATACTAGGTGTACGAGTATTATTTGATTAAAACATATTATCTGATAATTTATCGGCAATCTATTTAATCTGACCAGTGGCCATATAATTTTAATTATAGATTCAAAATTTGCACTACTTGTTTACTTTTGCAAGAAAATATATTGCAACAAGCGGATAGAAATCGGACCTTCCACTCGTAACAAAATACAAGAAGACATACGAAATTTAACATAACTATGTTATTTCATGAAATTATAATGTATTATCATAAATCTGAGAAATGTGTAATATTGATATTATAAAATAATTTGCATTATTTAATTTTTATAATATAGAAAAAAGAAAAATTTAATTCGATAATACATTTAAGGTATACATAGTACATACTCATAAATAAATTTACACCACGATATTTTTTTATCAAATGACGCAGATAAATTTAAATCATTCCAGGATTATAAATTATTGACATTAACACTATCCTTTCAAACACAAAGAAATGTGACAGAATAACAAATGACAAAACCAAACTTTTTGATGTAAAAAATTTAAAATAACAGTTGAAAATATCCATCTGCATAATAATGGGATCATAAATTATTGCAGATAAGCTTATAATAATATTGGTTGGAAGATATTGCATTCTAGCGATAAACTCGCCCTCGGTGCATTAAATTGAGTAGATTATAATTTTATGATTCATTGTACTTGTAGATAAGTACTTCGATTCGCAGTTACTCTTCTGCTAGTTTGAAAAGAACTTGCATTTGACAAGTACACTCAGCTAACATACTCTCGCGTTAGACAAACTGTGACAAATTGTGTTCGCATATTGTAATTAGGAATTACATTTAAAATATTGTTATTTTATTATAAAAACCGTGTTATTCTTGTAAAGAACCTAAACTGTAAACAAGGGACAATTTACAATACGTGGTTTACAATTGATGTTATTACCACTGTACAGTAAAGAATAAAATAAATATATTAATAAACAAATATTAAGCATAGTGATATCTTATTTAAAATGTTTTTAGCCTTAAACCTGCCCAGAAGATGAGCCCTCATATCGAGTGTATTATTTTACTTCTGTCTTTCCTAATTTCAGAGTCCATTAAGGACATACGAACATACATACATACATGCATACATACGAACGGAGTCAAATATTTATGTGTGGATTATTGACCGGGAGTAGGTACTTGGTCAAAGTTCATGATAAATTAATAAAAATAAACTACTTATATTTAGTACTTCTACAGTGTAGTCACTAAATATAAGTGTTTTATTTGTATTAATATTATTTTAACCCTGGTAAACAAACATTGGTATATGCAGAAACGACATAATATAATATGATAGAATGCGTCGAGAGATTTGTCTACAAATAAAAAAAATGAGACCTTACTTTTAGTCTAAACCAAATGAGACCTTACTTTAATAGAAACAAATCGCCTTTTTCCTTACCTACTCTTTTACCATTCATTCTCTCCGCTTGACCAAACTATAAAAGGTAAATAGTTACATTTGTACTTGTGTGATATCACACCACGTGTCATCTACACAGCTACAGAACTGTCTGTGTATTGTGATGTATAGATTTCTCGAGAAATATGTCACAGGGTCAAAATAAAACCATAATCCAATGGCCTTGTTTTAATACACCTCTTCTGTGTAATAAAGGTACTTATTAGAACTACGCTAAGCTTCTTCATAATATACCTATAATTTAAGTATCTAATCAACAATATAGCTCTCAGCTCAGCTGAGCTGTTGTTATTACAATAGCCATATAATTGACAGGTACATCATTCAGTTTAATATTTTCTGTTTTCATGATGTCAAGTTTAATTTTTTTATGTTTTCATGATATCACGTAGAAAGAAAATTTAATACCTAATTAGTCGTGTAAACGAATTGTTTGTACAAAATACAATAAATATGCAACCGAACTAAAACTACTTCAAATGCATATTTAGACCAGCCCAACTTGATACGTGTAAATTATATATAATTATGTAGATGTAAATAAATACTACTACTATTACACCATCATGGCATATCACGGCGTAACCAGCGGGCTAACTGCAAGTGATAAACATGCATATTTCTGTATCTGTGCCGATAAAAAAATAAAAAATCAGGATGGGTGGCTTTCTTTAATACTTAACTGCAGATGTTAACTGTTATAAATACGTGATGTTTTACGAGCACTTGCCTTTTACGGACACTCGAAAATTTACAGAAAAGAGTAGGAGACTCTTTACCGGGAACTCCACAGGATCATAAATCAACTTTGATTAAATAAAAATCCTTGATTACAAAATAATTTATAATCTCTGGTCAAATCAAAATCAATACTTTTTTTATGGTGCATCTACTCAATATTATTATGTATATGAAAATTTAGTTTTTATATACAGAAATGCTCATTAACATCTTTATTTTTAGAAAACTCAAAATACGAACGAATAAGGGTATGTTAGAATTTATATAAATAAGGTCAATAGTCAAAACAATGCTATTCTCTTTTTGCGAGTGAGATGTCATTTAATCAGTTTCAAAATTTGGAACAGCAGTTATCCCGTGTGGCTAATATATATACATATATATATATATATATGGACAATTTGTAAAGCGCCGTTTACTCATAACATGACCTCAAGGACGCCATTTATCGTATCCATCACCCGAAACTCCCAGCAAAAAGGTGTGTCTTCAGTCCTCTTTTAAAACTCTCTCCATTCACCTCCTCTCGCAGACACAGAGGCAGCTTGTTCCAACATCTGGGACCCGCAACACTACACGCTCTATCTCCAAAGCCTGTTTTGCGAGATCGAGATGGCTCAACAAGTCTGCATTTTGCCTCACCCTGTGCTGAGCGAAGCATGAGCCGTCTTTCACTGATGGTCTCCATCTCGCACATCTCCGACAAATAAGATGGAAATAGACTACAAATAGACTACAAACACCCGATTACTCAAAAATGATGATCGATAGAGTTTTGGAAACCTAAACAGTCACAAAGGAGAACTCTTTTGCATTATCACATTCAATTTTTCATACCAGTCTTCATGCAATATTTTGTAATACAGTAAAATGTTAAATATGAATTGTAACACTCAAGGATGCTACATAATAGCCCCTATGTAATGATGCCGGTATAATTATTATGAATCGACATAAACTCGTAAACGATGCTTCTGTAATAAGTTCGCCAACTGTTGATAGTACATAACTAATAATTATTGCTTAATTAATATTATTGGTTTCATCTGCGTTAGATATCCGTTATACTGTTACCTTGAGACTGAGATTGAATCATTATTTGTAAGTTATCACGAAACACTGAAAAACTAATCGAATAATCGAATGTTTTGATTTGATACTTAATAGGTAGGTATATTTATAGTAGGTAGGTGTACTTGTGTATTTTATACTTCTCTAATTTATTATCTGATTTGGTGCAAAACAGCTGATTGACTTAACTTAATATACCATCGTATTTTATATCTAACAAACCTCAAATGACGCTCTCTGGTTTCTAAAGTATCAAGCAAAATTGGTTGCATCTATTAATTGTTCAAAAGATCTTTAGGTCGTCAGGTTGTCCAATAAAGCTGATTTATTTTTATTGGTACTATTTTGCCATTTTGAGGATAAGATTCTACACCAAACCACGTGGGTAGTAGCACCTCAGCTAATGTTGGGTCATAGTTTGTGGAGTAAATAATATATTAAATTGCTTCTTACCTTGATCTTGCGCCTTCTCAAGGTGGTGTTGCATATGGTGGAGATGGGCATAGTAATGATGATGGTGCAGTATGCACTCCAAATCCGTGCAATTCAACATGATTGTAATGGCACCACGTTATAGAGGTAATTATAACAACTCACACAACACTCAACACAATAACAAAAAAGATTATCTTTTTGACACGTGTGTCGTCACCTGACTGCTGAAAAATATGTCATTTTATTATTGTGAAACTGTCAAAAATCACACGTTGCACTATCAGTGACATTTGCTGATGAATAAAAGAAAAACAAAAAGGTACTTAATAATATCAATAACAAATAATCACATTCACTTTTTTAACACATTTAATATTAATATGAAATATAAACAATTTCACAAGATTATTATGTTTTGTAAACACTAAGTGGACAAACGTTTCACTGATGATTAGTTCATAACGCTGTATGTTTTGATGCTACGAAACGTCATAAAGTTACACACGTGCGATGTGTTTATATTCAGATTTTCATGGCATGTGCAGCGCGGGCGATGCGAGGCGTCTAAACGTCTCAAACTGACTGTCTGCACAGCGGCCGAGAGAGGCAGTAGTTTGCTGCTATCAACAGCCAACAACATACACCATACAACAAACTACATGAACCACGAACCTATTCCAATGCAAACCACTCGACGAGGCAACACAACCGACCACCGACTAAATTATACATAATATATTACCAAACACACTCACACATGGTTGAATGAAACAATTTATTACTAGTTATAGAAATAAACTGATTTTACTAATCCGCAATCAAAGTAATAACGTCTTGTGTTGTGTTGTGCAGTGGGTCCGATAACTCGCGATCCACCGAGTAACTATGTTCTGTGTGATGGTTTTATGTCTGTGATAGCAACAATATTATTGAATATCTTTAAACATTTGAAAGTAATTGCACTGTAAGACTGAGAAATTTAAGATAGTTTGCGATAAGTTCCACTCTCCAAATTCCTTGATTTGTTTACAGACGTATGTGGATAACTTCAATGCATTAACCTGCAACAAAAGAGACATTAAATTAGTATCTTATTTATTTATGCAAAAAACTTATTTATACTGATTTCTATGCAAATATTCAAACTTTAGAATAAAAATATTTTCTCATAGATAATAATATATTATAAGCCAAGAGCTGATGTTTGGTTCTTGCAACGACTTCATTTATGGATAAATAATTAACCTATCTTCTAATTGGCGTTATTCAAATATCTATTAATTTTAAATATAAATTGCCAATAATGCCTTTTAATCTAAATATTAGCGTGTTTTTAAAAAAAGATTTAAAAATATGTATATTAAATTCCAATTACCTGCATTACAAATATTACAGTATGCATTGTAATTATCATCATTTATTTAAAAATATATCGTGGATATAACTGAATGTTAAAAGTAATATATCTGTGTTTATTTTCTTTATTTTTTTATCAAAATACTACTTATTCAAGTATGTATTACATAGTGCATAAGATATTTTACCCAAAATAACGGAAAATATTTCCATTGGGTTTGGATCTCATCTCGTTTTATAAAATTTAATTTTATACCTGTAGGCGCTATGTTCAAATCAACCAGACAACCCGCTGCTGGCTTATCTTTATGTCTTCAACTATTTCCTTTACGTAAGTAGACAAGCCACTAGCAGCTATAAAAAGATGCCTTTCATTTTAATGTACACAACTTTCTCAATTGTCAGAATACAAATCTTTCTCCCCTGAATAGTAATATATGAAATGAAATTGATTATTATTACTCAGATATTATCATATTTTATAATGCATACAAAAGTAACTTCCGCCGACATGAATATAATAATAGGCTATACTATGACTATTTAATATGTAGATATATTTTACAACGAGACTTTATCCATAACTTAACTGAAATTTAAGAAACTTTAAAATATTAAATTTAAAAACCATCTCAGTGTCTCCCATAAATGCCCTCCAGCCCATAAAAATATACAAGGCATATGGGAGGTTTGTCACTGTTGCATTGAAAAACGCTAAATAACATAAATATGGCAGTTATAATATGTGATGACTTACGAATACTTGTATTTAATAAGAATCTTGTTAGCTTAAATAAATCTGAGATAAAGTTTAATTACATTTCAGGGCTTCACGACATTACAATAAAAATAAAACCTGTTAAAATTTATCAACAATATTTGTTAAACAGTTTCAACTATCACATGCTAATTAGAGCTTTAAACACAAATGTACATAACTCTATAGTGTCATAACTCCGCTAATATACTTACGAACATTGTAAGTGTATTCAATATTTAATTATTACAAAGTAGATATTACATCAATGTTAAAGAATTTACCATAAAAATTGATGTTACATGCTCTTTTACATAAGTTTTAATTAATCGTAATGCTCTAAATGAAGACGCTTTCTAGTAACAAAAATTGTATATTTCATAAAGCGAATGACCCTATGAATTGCTTACATTGTATTGAAAAAACATATTATTACCATTCATAGTACAAAAGTCTTCTGATTAAAAGATAGGTTGAAATACGATAGGATTAATCCCCGTATACATACGTAATAGTTTTAAAGTAATTATACTGGTTCTGTTCTAGAAATGCGTGTTATTTTCACCATTTTAAACAGAATAGTTATTGACGTCAACAGATCTTGCGGGGAATCCCTGATAAGTTGTACGAAGAAAAACTTACGTGTAATACGTAAAAATTATTCATAGGAGGCGATATTTTACAAATCAAATAGTATGGTGTATATGCAACCAGTGTCTACACGTAGTGAATCTTGGCACTTACCCAAGGTCCAGGAGGGAGTGATAAAAGTTGTAAAAAAAATGTCCTGGGTGGATATTGGATGCATGCATTGTATGATGCTATTATAAGTATGTGACATATTATACTATGCCCAACGCATTCCTCAAAAGTCTTTGTATTATTATAAGAGAGAGAGTCATGACTGGATTGTGTTTTAAGAATATTCAATGATAGATGGCCTAGGAGAGCACTGTTTTTTGTCCATACGATTTTGTAAAGCCTAGATGATTTTTTGACAATAATCCTTTGTATGCTCATTAAAAAAAGTCAAAAAGTTGATAATTTTGGGAGAAAAGCTGATTAAATAGGTTCAAAGATGTTCTAAGTGGAGGAGGTTGATTTTTGTCCTGAATTTGATTGGATACCTACTGTATATGCAACTGGTAAATCAAGAGTAGATAATTGAATAGACATTGAATAAGAATGTATTATTTATTTACTTGTGTCCAATACACATAAACATATAATAAAATAATTATTACCTTTAGTGTGACTATTATTAAACTGTACGAATCGGAGAGAAATAGAAAGTTCACTTTATATGCCGGTGTATATATGTATGCATGTAGTTACATTACTATATAGACAAGCACATATTATCACTGTAATATACAACTTCACTTACTTACTCACTAGTTAACTGGTGAAGAAATATTATATTTCTTGTAAATAGTACAAATATTGATGTAGTCTTAGTCTCGACAAATACATGCATAGTTAATCAGACTATTTAATCTTTGATATTTTATTACCGGTGCTTATTGCTATAACAAACGTCAATCAATCCTTTTAATGATTAATTAAATAAACACGAGAATCTATGATTAAACAAATATGTTAGAATTACCGTGTAAATCTGAAAACCTATTCAATGTATAATTCTATTCTATTCTATTCTCCTCAAGGCCATCCACTCGTTTGCGAGTGATTTATTATTTATTTATTTATTTATTTATTTTATTCTTTACTGTACATTGTTTACAATAAAACAAATTAACATAGAAAATATCATTTATACAATTCAATGCACAGAGGGCGAGTTTATCGCTAAAATGCGATGTCTTCCAACTAACCCGGAAAGGCTAAATTTAGGCCAACATGGAACAACGAGTTTTTAACAATGATATATGTATTAACAAAAAAAAAAGTAAACAATAATGAGGTGATTCACAGCAAAATGAACCTTAATATAAAGACGGGGTAGTAAATAATAATGACAATACTTCATTCGATGCATCGCACAGCTGTTGTTTACAAAAACACAGAGCTACCTATTATAACTAATTATACCTATTCCAATTCAATAACAAGGTGACTCGAAAAGTTAAATATTTTTATTATTTACTTTGAGGAATTTCGTCATACATTTATATACCTCTATTGAGTTCAATGATAGTAAAAATTGGACATTGAGGGGGTATGTAATGCATTCCTCCACGAGATTATTCAGGAATTCTGATCTGTCATATTTGGGGCACTCGAAAAATACATGGTCCAGAGATTCCTCATTGGTACCACATTCGCACTCAGGGGAGGGGAAAACTCCAATCCTTGCTAAGTGGGTGGCAACCAAACAATGTCCGATTCGCATTCTGGAAATGAGGGAAATGTCCAATTTTGATTGTCGTTCAATTTCAAACTACGGACGACATGGAATCTTTTTTTGTATGTTTTTATAGAACATTCCGGTTGCTGATATTTGCCAATAACTGTGCCACTCCGACCTTATGAGATTCATGATGGTGGGTAAGAAATCGTCCGTGGGTTGGGAAAATGCGTTAGGCAAGCACCCGCCTGTGCAGGCCAATTTTGCCAGGCGGTCAACGGCTTCGTTTCCGAATATTCCAATATGAGACGGGATCCAACAGAATACAATATCATATCCCATGCATGAGGCATAGAATGCAAGATGTCGGACAATGTATAATTAAATTAAAAATCTACACAGTTCGTTTATATTGTCAGTCAAAACCAAATGAAAATTTACGAATTTTTCCAAGTGTAAAAAAAATTGTAAAAAAATGAAATTATTAAAAAAAGGTTTGCAATACATTTTTGTTACATTAGTTTTATTATACTAAAACGATTGTTACACAAAAGAAATAGGTATTGTTCTATCTATACCAGATGATATTGAAAATTATATTTAAATATATACATTTATACAGAGAATTTGTGCAAAATGTGTTTTTTTTATTTCTTAAGTAGGCACTTTCAGTATAATTTCCGTCAGTAATATTGCTTTCATTGAACAATAAAGTTTATTACAAACTCTTATTATCTGTAAATAATAAATGGATATAATGTAATCAATAATTTTATTGCTCAACTGTTATTCAAATCATTAAAATTTAATCCCAGCATCTACATAATACAATATTGTTGTAAATAATGATCATATACCACTTATCTATCATAAATACTTTTACTTTCGTTTATGAGTAGGTAGGTACTTTACTAAATTGTTATGAGATGTAAAAATACTGTTTAAATTTGTGAATAAAAATTTAATTTCTCTCATTGTTAACGTATCGATTAAACATTATTGATTAAAGCTAGTAATCAACGACTCAATAAATTCCACATCCAACTAAAACAGTGGTAGGTATCTGAATTTAATTTTTTTGCATGTGATTTAATAAATTTGCACGTTGGTGTGTAGGTTACATAATTATTTAAAATACAGGTTTCGACTAGCGGAGCTTTTTGTGTATTTACAAAAACGTTTTCCTGTTATGATCTTATTTGTCAGATATCTGTCAAAACAGACATTATTACTCCTATCAATAGAATTTAATAAATCACTTGAAGATGATTTAGCCATTTATAAAATTGAGAATATTAAATCTTTGTAACAGATTTGTATTCAAGTAGGTACTCAACTCTGTTTTTTTTTTATTCATATTAGGTATACATTGATCTAAAAAATAATATATAGCGGAACGTAAAATAACAAATGATTAAGAGGAGGAATAATGCAAAATGTGTACTTAGAAGGTATTTATTTTAATTTGAGTTCGTCGGTAGCCTGGAGATAGAGTCTCGGCCTCGTGAACATGGGGTCCGTGGTTCGATACCAAGTGCCGGCAAACTCCCCTTTCACGTCACAAGTTTTTAGTAGCTTACTGTGAAAGGTGTATAAGGTTGTATTTGGGTTTATAACAAAATCTAAATATGTCTTTTAAAAAAATAAATATTAGATATATACATTCGTATTATTTTTCGTAAGTACGATATTTTTTTTGTGTTCAATGATACTTTTGTCCTTCACCTCTTGTGCGATTATAAGCCTAATTTTAAGACGTCATATTTAGTTATAAAGTATAATAAATTATATGTCATTTTAGGTTTTGGATAATATAAAAACGCTTTCAACTTGGGAGTTGTCGCAATAGGCGCCGACGAAGAGAAGGTACGTATGCTGTAAATTTTATGCCGATGATAAAAAAATATATTGTGGCATTCAACCTATACCAACCAAAGTCAACACCAAGGGCACTTTGTTTAAATAATAATGAAAATATTAATTGTAGTTATTTGGAATATTTAGATTTTTTTAATCGAATTGGAATGAAGCTCAATAACCTCTTATCCGTGTTTGTTTGGTTATGAATAAAATCATTAAATATGCTATTCGAATATCACCCGAAAAAGATGTCTGATAGTATATACAATTATAAGAGTTTCTAAAACGAGTAAAGTATTACATACATTTCAAATAAGCTATAAAATATTCCTCGATATATTCGTAAAAAAGGTATGTTTTTATTCATAAATATCTAATCTAAGTAAAGTATCATCTTCCCACAATATTCCTAACGCTCTCTACCTATATAAAAAAATGTATGAAAGGATTTAACAATAATTGTTATTTTCGGTATATATTTTGCTCCGATATTTCATTAAAACTATCACCTAGAAAATAATGTAGAATATAAGTATGTCTAAATTTTTCAATGAATAATATCTATTATAATTATAAGCACTTCATTTGACAAAGTTTATTAATGGAGATTCAGAATAAAGTAAAATTAATATTTTCAAAGAAATACAATAAGGCAAAAATTATGTAACAAATAGAAAGAAATGATTACAATATATTGTATGGATATATATTATGATTACATTAGTATGTACATATTGATGCTTGAAGTATCCAAAATATGTCGATACACCAACACGAATCAATGTGTAAATATTTTTATATGCTTGAATATTTTTAATTCCAGTGTTATTTATATTGATATTATGTAATATTAATTTTTATTTTAGTAACTTCCTTAATGCTTAGCATGTATGTAACAGTTATAATAAATTATAAATCAGACAATTACCTACCATACTAAAAATAAATATATTCGGTTCTCATACAACAAAGCTGATATTATATACCCTACTATTACTAATGAAATAATAAAACAATGTTTAATACTATAAGAATATTATGTTTTACAATATTAAACACATGTTATCATGATATTTGTGTATATCTCACATTTGCATGTACAGTATAACCTTAAGGCTCTGGTAATTTATCATTATCTATTGATACAGGTTAATTATAAAATAATCAAAATGTACATTTTGAAATAAAAACACCTATAACCTTTGATATAAAACATGTTCTATGCGAAGATTTCTACTACAGTACACAAATTATTAACAACCAAGAATTACTAAAATCTTTGATAGGAATAACACGATATACCTACATATCATTATTTTCAAAAGAAAATCATTTGCGAGGTACCTGCTAAACAGCATATCATAGAAAAATTTATAGAAAATAAGTATAGATTCATTTGGTTCGAAGACAACTCTTAAATTGAGCTAAAAGGGCCACGGTATTATCATTGTACTTTTTACATAAATAAAATTAATTTTTATGATCTAAATCATTTAAGGAACATATCGGGTTTATTTTCGCTCATTTATAATAATAAATCTGAAATATTTTTCAGAAAATATATTCAATTTAAATAATATATTAAAGCCTATTTGATTTAATAATTAATAAGGTACCTACTAGGTACTAGTCTCACACTTGATTAAGTTATTATCAAGGTCTACTGTCCTTGAGTGTAATAGGTATTATCGCATAACAAGACAATGTCTTCAATTCGCCACAAATTTGCATCCATCGTCTCGCTGGTGTGTGTAGACTCAACTCAACCATGAAAACAAAGGTCGACCAAGTCAATGCATTGATACTCTTGACAGTATGATCACAATACGCTACGCTTTTTATCTCATTTATTTCCTACTAGTATTTTTCTTTGTAAATTTCCAAAAAGAAAACTGTTATTATTTCACCAACTACTTAAGTGTCCAACAATCTGGAAAATCATAATATTCCATTGTTTATATCAATATCAATATCAGAATATCTTGATCATACTAAAATCTGTGAGTGAATGGAAGGTACTTATTTCTTCTCTGTGTTCCCAAAGTAACATTTACGATCATAAAAACACTAGAATCGATAGAGAAAACTTTGATTTTACGAAAGTCAAGTCATTGAGAAAAATATAGGTACCTACTTAATAGTTTGGGAGTAAATATCTAATAGTTTGCCTGTCTTGTATAGGACATTCGAACACTTTAGAAGTCAAAATAGTTTTGGTTGTGTTTCATTTTTAACCAATTTGATTATCCAAAATAATAGATGCACATATCAAGTAACTAGTTATACAAGTAGATATATAAATGATATTAAAAACTTAAATGTATGGCATAAGCAGGTGTTTGCATAAATATCATATAAATAATTTCGTAATTCATCATGTTCATTTTAATAATTTAATTTGTACCTGTAATAGTTTTCGTTATTATTGACCTTGATATATCTAAATTGATAAACAATAAATTTATTATTGTTAACTCTCAATTCGACTTTGGAGTTTTCCGGATTCATGACTTTAGTTTAGTAGATTCATGCTCGAAATGTATCTGGCGAAGAATACGTTACTGTAATGTGTGAAATTTATTATTGATGTGATATTTTCATAGAATTGTTTACAATAAAAATGTGTACTTAAAAGCAGTCAATATACGCAAATTTATTCCAAATTAACATATATACCTACGTATGTTGTCGTAACAGGAAAAATTACTTATATTTGTTTTTAATCTCCTAATAGTGAAACACAACATTAACAAAAAACTGATAAAAATTATCAACTATTCAAAAATTAGCACTCACAGAAGAAAAATAACGCGATATTAGTGGCATTTACAATGTGATAATTTCGCGACATTATTAACAGAAACGAATTTTCTTAATATGTTTTTAAATTATCGCCATTAAGTAATTTTACTTTTGCGACCGGTTTCGACACGTTAGTGTCACTGACAAGCACTTTGAAAAATAACGCAATTCATCAAAATCTTTTCTATCTATACCATTATAGAATCTTCCGCAAGTAGGGTGTATTTATTGCTCCCACAAGTTTAGATGGCGCTTTTTAGCTGCCTGAAGTGTCATTAACATCTCCTGTCGTTTTATTGTTTAGGAGGTGTTATTATTCTTGAATGGGCCCTTGCGGTGCTTTTTCCACAAAACGGCGCATCTTTAAAAATGACAAATTATTATTATTAGTGGCCAGTAGGCTAACTGCATGTAATAAATATGCAAGTCGTCCTTCCGTATCTATAAAAAATTAGACTTCCAGATCGATGATATACCTAATCGCTGAAGTGAAGACGATAAATGCCGTGATATGAAATTCTTTAGCGAGCACATTTTGTTTTCAATACTCACGTATTTAAATGTCTAATAATATATACAATATAAGATATACAAAACAATAAAGCAAATCAGTAAACATGTTTACATAGCATTGCATATTATATGATGAATGAATAGTCTAGTATTTTCCATTGCTAATCTATGTATGTATTATCTGTCTGGGTAGATGAGAATAATGAGGTATCGGTCAACTGATGTTATGTTGGGTGAACCATACATAGAACTTGTGTTTTAAAATGCCACCATACATAGATTGTGAACTGTAGTGGACGTTAAGTGTTATATACATATTGTATTATGTGGGTCCAGCAATGTAGTTATCAGTTTATTAAATGATGACAGGTCAATTACTGAGAGTTGAATACAAACGCGTCTCTTCATACATTCATTAGATACTTTATTACTTAAACGAGATATAAAGAGCATTATACAAATACATTAAAGCTCACAATTCAACATATTGCTCTACCTACAATACACAATGACTTTTCTATAATTTTCTCTCTTGTATTGTGGATAACTGCGTGAAATATTTGATTATCTTTAATATCAACTCAATCAATATTTTAATAAAATCTTCTGAAGCAATTGTAATAGGTATCTGGTATAATTTATTGTTATAATATAATTATAATTAAAAAGACGAAAATTCGCAACGATTGAAAATTAATTCTATTAACAATATTTCTTCTCACAGTTATTTCTTACACGAAGGGATGGAATATATCATTTTTATTAGAGATCTAACATGGTCTTTAGTTAGCATAGATATTCTGGAAAAAATGTTTATTATTGTGATTACTATAAAAAGCAAGTATATACTTAATTACACAAACCTAAGTAAAACAAAGTGCGTATTAGGATATTAAAAATATATTTACCTATACATTAAATATTTCTATAACCGGGTAGATTTTTATGTCAGCTTATTTCAAGCGAAGTTATTAATGGCTAAAACCCAAACAATCCCATAAAATAAAGTCCTTGAAAGTATCAGAATATGGCGATGTTCAATGACTCCATTCAAAGCATTTATTTAATATTTAATTATAAATATTAATTCCAATGTATCAGCAATTATAGACAAAGTAATTAATTTTGCTGTTGATACGGTCGATTAATTATAAAGATTTTATTATTTAATAAAAAATAATACAAAACCATTAAAATTTATTCTGGAAAATGCTGTATCGGAAGTCTTCGTTATGGGAATATTCAAATAAAACGTAATAGAGTATAGAAATAAATAAATACCTATCTCCTGGAATACATTATAAAGACTTTTGTTTTTTGTTTACTTTAAGTTTTACGTTTGATCCACTCATTTAGATTCTTTGTAACACTTTGATCGATAAAATTGATTAAGAGTGAATGCATCCCTGAAATGAAAATCACAGTAGAGCGCTATATAAATTACTGTCTGAAAATTCGTAATAAACACAATCTTATCGCGTAGAAGTTAATAAGTCTAGAAATTTGTTTCATGTTTTTTGTAATAGAAAGATTCTTTATTCCAGTGTAAAATGACAAGTATTTGTACAGTAATAAGATTTACTACCTATAATTTTGATGGCAAAAAGGTAAACAGAACGAAATGTCTTCGAAAAAATATTTTCTTATAAAATTTTAAGGATTTTCCAAATACAGATAAAATGTCTAGTCATGCAACCTCATATTATTTATTATTATTATTATTATTATTATACCATCACGGCATATCCCACAAGTGGGGTAGCCAGCAGACCAGCTGCATGTAAGAAACATGCAAGCTGTCCTCTTCGTGCCAATATAAAATCAAGACATTCAGGATGGGTGGCAAACCTCATCGCTGAATTTAAGATGTGCAATGTCTTAATTTTTTCGAACACCTGCCTTTTACAGGACACTCGAAAACTTACAGAGAAGAGTGGGAGACCAATTCTTTACCGGGTGCTCCACGGGATTAAAATTCATTAAAATTCATTTTCCTACTAGCGTGAAGATGAATGGTAAAAAAGGATTCCGAACGCGTACTTAACATAATAATATGCCATTTGGTTAGTATAAATGTAGCTAGGTTCATAATATAATATTTGTGATTCATGAACCCTCACGTAATATAAGACAAAGAGTTAAAGTCAAATATTATGATTGCCTTCTTATGATACACACACACATAGCATTACATACATTTATATGTAGGTAATGTATCACTCTCCACACAGCTGATTGTTTCTCCTTGATACAATTGTTAGCCACTATTATTTATTGAATAATGATCCTAATTATATAACACTCACTTAGATCTTACGATACAGTCGCGCTTTGATGATTGATGTTTGCACTGGTTAACTATTAGATATTATATTATATATATATTTTTTAACATAACATAGCATATTTGACAGTACGTACACACAGATCGGCCTAGTTCCAAATTAAGACATTATTTTTGTGTTATGGATACTAACACGACGATAAATATGCATTTACAATGGACAACACATATACTTGTAAGCTTGTAACCCACAGACAGAATTCTTCATTTTTCCCTTGTAAGTAATAAAGCCCGGGACCTCGTGACTTAAAAACAAGAGCGAATAATATTGATCAATTTAAGAAATATTTAAAAAACTATATACTAAGAAGCCGAACAGAGACAATTATGTAAGAAGCAATTTTTGTGAGAAGACATTTTGTGCTTGAGTTTTAGAATAACATCCTCCCCTCATACCAGCATTTCATTGCTGTTTGGGGAATACGAAGTGTTTATTGTTAACTATAGTAAAATATCAATATAAATGTATCGAAATATAAGTTGTGTATTAAATAAAATAAATTAAAAATAGATAGATAGATAGATACCTCTGCGTCACACCGGCCGTCTTTCTTTATCTAGATCTGTTGAAAGTACATTATTTTTATTATTATACATGTGATGAAATAATAAAATCGGTTTCGATAAATCTGTTCAAATATTCATACAATCTAAGTAGTTATAGAGAGAAGCAATATTTTTCAGAAAAAATACTGGTTCTAAAAACAACGCTGGCCAGCAAGTCTTTGCAATGGAAGTAGAAAATATTTTCAAAATATATATTAAAATGTCCCAAAAATTCAAAGAATTTTCTGTGTTTACTCGTTTACCACTTAGTTTGATTTGACTTTATGTTTAAAAATATATAGTAACAAAAAATCTCATTGTATGTTTTATGGATAGAACATAAAAATCTCATGAAACAATTTCAAATGCTATTATTAACTACATTTTATTGTATCTACTGTGTCATTGGAACTATTGGAAGAGATATTTAATGTATGTATAGCGTATAAACATTCGAATGTTTATTAGATCGGTAAGTACTCTACATTCTGATACTGTGACAAACACCAGCATGTAACAACCGTTGAAATATATTCTTATGTCCTAAAAACCAAACAACGATCAACCGAAATATCAAAAATATCTAAAAACTATATAGAAAACATATACATAAATAAATATGCAGGAAAATACGTAGGAAAATGTTACCTTAAAAAGATGGCGAGTAAAAGGTAATATACCTACCTACAGAAATATGTTATTCTGCTCCAAAACTCTTTACAAGTTAGTTGTAAATTAAATTGGTGAACTTTTTTTATATTTATGAACTATACGCATAAAAACTTGAGTTTGTAAAAAATATTTATGGAGAGAGCATCATGAGAAGAGCCCTAGATGGTTGGAATGGTGGTGTAACAATAGGAGGACAGAAGATATGCAATCTCAGGTATGCTGACGACACTACCTTAGTCGCGTCAAGTGTGCAGGAGTTAGCAGTGCTGTTTCGTCGTGTGGAGATTGAAAGTGAAAAGGTGGGACTAAAGATCAACTGCAGTATGATCGCTCAGGCAGGCTCGCAGACACGGAGCATTATCTTCCAGGAATTGAATTTATACATCTAGGTTCTCTCATAAATAATAGAGGCACAAGCGACCAAGAAGTGAACCGCCGCACACAGATGGCAAAGAACGCAATGGGTCGGCTTGATAAAATTTGGAAAAGCCGTGAAATTATGAGAAACACAAAGATAAGACTGGTCAAGACCTTGGTATTCAGCATATTTTTATACGGAGCTGAAACGTGGACTCTGCGAGGTAGCGAACGCGCGAGGATCGATGCGTTTGAGATGTGGTGCTGGAGGAAATTGCTCCGAGTGCATTGGACCGAACACAGGACGAATGAGTCCATCCTCAGGGAGCTAAACATTTCGGCGCGACTTTCAACTATTTGCAGTCAGCGCGCTTTGCGATATTTCGGGCACATTGCAAGAAGAGAGCATGACAACCTGGAAAAAGTAATTATGACTGGGGTTGTAAAAGGGAGGAGGGGAAGGGGCAGAGTGCCAATAAGATGGAGGCCACACAGAGCTCACTTCACGGGGCCTTGTACATGGCGGAGGATCGCTCAACATGGAGACAGATGGTTTACAGAACGAAGCATGGTGGTCACGATCCTCAGGATTGAGGGACCGACAGAGATGATGATGAATCGATATTGAACTTTAATTTCATTATGGAATTTTATTACCTAAACACCGACAGAATTAATAATATTTCATTTGATTAAAATTTAATTTGTTAAAGAAAAAATATTATATTACATTTATAATATATGCAAGTGTAACATTTAAACAGAATAATGATAGTCTAATGACTGAGATAATATATCAATGTATGTAGAATTTATGTAGGTATGTTGTATGAAGTATCTATAAAGTTTTATTGAGGCAAAAAGTAATCATAATGATCGACAACCATCACCAGTGTTGTGTCCGATATGGAAGACATTAACAATCACTTCCGTTTTCATTTCATGATCAAGTAGATGTTATACTAGTACAAGTACATACATATGGTTGTAATGAATTACTATTACTAGAATGTGTGTGTGATCTAGATCAGTGTTGCTGTAGCAGAATAATTCTAAAACTTCATGCCACACAATATGTATATTATCAGATATAATGTGGCTAAGTTACTCAACTCAATAATTTTTATTGATCCATCTCTATTGCATGTAACAAACAAAATTACCTTGAATTGTTTATTTAAACATTTGAAAATGCGAAATACCTCTGCATCTTTTTTTCGACCATTAAGGCACTAGGAAACTTAGAAAAAGAGCCATTTTAATTGATTTGGAGTAATTTTTCGTCATTAATGTATGTAAACCAACAAACTGTTTTGATAATATAAAATATAAAAAAAAAACACTGTTTTATGTTTCACATTAATGTATACCAAAGTATACTACAATTACGCCTAGCGCTTTCGCTAATATACAGTGTTTTTTTATATCTTATATTATTAAAATGTTGCTTCACAATGTCAACACTGAAACATTAAATTTAAACTGTTTCGAGTTTTACTGAATTTATTTATAATATATATTAATTAAAAAACTTATACTTTTTTATACACACTTATATTTTTATTTTTGTAGACAATATTGTTTCGTCTCTTAATGAGACATTATCAATACTAAACTATGCAAAACAAATAATATTCAATTAAGGTGAAAATACAGTGGTAGTGGTAGAGGGGGGAACAATGGAGGTTGTTCCCCTCTACCACTACCACTGTATTTTCACCTTAATTGAATATTATTTGTTTTGCATAGTTTAGTATTGATAATGTCTCATTAAGAGACGAAACAATATTGTCTACAAAAATAAAAATATAAGTGTGTATAAAAAAGTATAAGTTTTTTAATTAATTTAATATGGATACACAAAAAGTGACGGATTACATTGAAAATATTATTTATAATAGTTTGACAATGACTTTTTAAGTCGAAACCAGGTTACTATTATTAATAAATACAGTAAAATTTAAAACAGTTTCTTTGATTACATAAATAAATAAATAAACATCAACTCAATCAATAATTTTTCGTCAATTTAGTCTCCTTCTTCAAAAATATTCAGAGGACGAATTTCAATGACAACATATATCAATTACCTTAATTTGACCACTTAGTATTCCAAAACAATACACAGAAAATCTTATTGAAAATACTCAAACACTGAATCGAATTGAATCACTGCAACTAAATACGTACAACAAACAACTGTATAAAAACAATGATAATATTTTAAACATCTTCATATAACACTCAACAAAACGTAATCACTTTACAATATTGAGTATTATTATTGTTTTAGAAATAAAAATATCACCTCAAATACAAAACACGATATTATTCACAAAGAAGTTTCTTTTATTCTAAACAAATCTGATGAATGAATACAATTTTCCGGTACCTACTTCTGTGTTTCTATTAAACCTGCATACTTTATCTCTCGTTTGTGCTTTTTTTTACCAGAATGAGTAATACATCATACATTTAAGTATTTAAGATGTGTTTTCTCATTGCTTTTGCTTTTAATACTGATGATTCCTCAGTCACTGCGTCGCAAAATGTTTTTCATGTTTACGTTTTGCGAACAATAAAGGTCGCATGTTCTGGTTGGGTTGACAGTTGGTATTTGAAATAGACCGCGTATATCACAAGGTAAAAAGAATAGCTGATACACCTTTTCAATATTTATAATACATGTATACCAGGTTTTTCCATTGTTAGACTACAACGCAAATTTGATTCAAGTGAAACTAATTGGCCGACAGCGTTCACTCTTGGTAAATGTATATTCTTTAGCCAATAATATCAATCATCTATATAACATTTGAAAAATTTAAAGACATACAAAATAAGTATGTATTGACGATGAAAATATTTCAATTATATAATATACCTATTCCTATTTGAGAAAAAAATTTCAGGACACCACGGATCAAAACCACACATCTTAAAATAGCATTCATTTTTACCTATTTAGGTGTACTTACGCTGCTGGATGAAGGCTTTTCTCATATTTTTCCATGCTTTCTCTTTTTTTGATGCTGTCGTCTAATTTCTGCCAGTGACAAAGTATATCATCTGCCCGTAGTTTTTGTATAAGGTAGAATTAAATAGTATGGTATTTTAAAAACCAACTCTGAAAACTAAATCTCTAGGCGTTAGCAAAACAATTCAATAAATAGGTATGTAAAGCAATAAAAAGTCTTCAAAATTAATGTTACTTCATGGTTTCTAAATATAAGGATATGAAGAGTATACAACTATAAGGTAGAACAAGATGAGATGAAAATCTAACATCAACAATATGTTTACGTGAATAAACATCTCATCTCTTGGCATTACATCATTGAATATAATAATATGGAATGTAATAAAATTAATGTTACTTCATGGTTTCTAAATATAAGGATATGAAGAGTATACAACTACACGGTAGAACAAGATGAGATGAAAATCTAACATCAACAATATGTTTACGTGAATAAACATCTCATCTCTTGGCATTACATCACTGAATATAATAATATGGAATGTAATAAAATTAATGTTACTTCATGGTTTCTAAATATAAGGATATGAATAGTATACAACTATAAGGTAGAACAAGATGAGATGAAAATCTAACATCAACAATATGTTTACGTGAATAAACATCTCATCTCTTGGCATTACATCATTGAATATAATAATATGGAATGTAATAAAATTGAGATAAATAATAACGATTTAATGACTTGCAATAATTTAATAAGTAGGAATTATTCAAAACAAAACTTATTTTCTAGAAACGTGAAAAGTAAAACGACATTAATTAATTATTATTTTAATACTTCCAGGTTCTGCTATTTGTGCTGTTTCATAATATTAATCAATTATTTCGTCAAAATAGCATAATACTACTACTCGTATTATGTATGTACGACAGTTTACATGGTATTCTGACTGTAATTACAATGACTCTAAGCACGTTTACATATTTATTCATACTAGACACAATAATCTGATTAATTATTATAAAAATAATCAGACTGCAGATATCTAAATATCTCTCAATAGTTAAGCATTGTTCCGTCATGAATTAAAAAATAATAAACAGATAAAATCAGTGCTGTACAATTTTGCAAATGTAATCGTCAATCAGCAACGCTCAGAAAATAAAACAATGACATTCCTGTTGCAAATGCAAATGCGAAGCGGAATGGTTACTCCTTTTTAGGAATATTCCTAATGAATGTACCTGTTAATGTAAACATTATTAATCACTGCATAATATGACTCCCAATATAAAGAAAACAAGCACAAAACTCCAGCTGATTGAATTCCGATATTAAATCTCAAATGACGATTTTTGACTTCCAGTTTCGCGAAACGAGTGGATACAACCCTAACAAAAATATCCTTAGTAAAAGCAGCCAACCTTTAAATCCAAAAATCCATGATCTTATTTATAATGAAAAAAAATTCGGAAAACACCCAACTATTTTATAGTTGGGTGTTTATATATAGAAATATATCAAAATATTTACCGAATGTGGGATATGTGAGACAATGCATATTTTGTTGGACTTTTTTTATTATTGAAAAGCGGGACGATGGCTGCTATTGCGGGACGGTCCCGCAGAATTCGGGAAGGTTGGCCATCCCTACATTAGATCACGTGAGATAGACAGACACGTGTAGACAGACTCAGAAATACTGAAATAAAAGAAATGCGTGAGACAGAGGTTTTTTTTCTCTGAAACAAAAAAAGAAGAAAATTCTGGAAGGATCGCATGAGCAATGGAAAAATTTCTGATACGGGAAACCAACCAGGAAGGCATCCAAAAGAATGAAGGACAGTCTTCTTGCAGGGTCACAAGTTTGGGAACTAGCTGATTATAACAAAGCAGAACAAGCAGGTCATAAGCAGCACAATTTTATTTTTTTTAAATAAGATATACTTACCTGGGTTTTTGCTATAACCCCAAGTAAAGCCTTATACACCTTTCACGGTAAGCTAAAAGTTTGTGTAGTGAAAGGGGAGTTTCAATGAACATTTTTGCTTTAACTGTTATAAAGGCGAACTGAAAATACAATTCAGCTCGATAATGTTGTCTAATACCTAGCCACTATAAAGAGATATATCTGTTTATTTAATTTTATTTGTTCCATCCACTTAATCCATAAGCACTATCATTACGTTATCACTGATTTAATGCAACTGATAAGTCAGTTTTATAGTAATGCAACATGTTGCAGTGTCTATATGTAATTAGCGACTGATCACTCACATGTTCACAATGCGTCCTCAATAATAAGACATTAAGATTTATGTATTCTAGTTTTACTTTATATATTTATAAACTACTTTGAGACAACTTTTTACATTAAATTGTAATCAATATAACATGAATCGTACAACATAATATTATCCAACATTTTAATGAAATTGAAATTGGAGTCGGGATATATTTTTTTTTAAATCTGTGTTCGAAAAGAACGAAACAAATAGCAAAACATTATTTTAAATATTGACTAGCAGAAAAAGAACAGTGCAATCTCTGCAAAATGTATGGGTTGGAAAATAATTTGATTCTCTCACATCTCACCACCAACAAAATTATTTTTACGGAACCATTCTGCGAATGGTTTAGGTGTTTCTTCTTTTCTTGTTCTCAATTTTCATATAAAACAAGATAAGAATGACGATCTTTCATTGATAGCGATTCGGTCGTCATCATCATCATCATCATCGCTCTCAACGCCCCTATCAGGAGCACAGGCAGAAATCAGCCTCCTCCATTCAGAGCGTCTTTGTGTCAATCACGTCACCTCTTCCCACGACATTCCCTGCGCTCTGATGTCATTATCATAGGAACGGTGTATTGTGAAAGAGGGACGTACGGGCCGACAGAACCCTTGAGGACAGAAGAACAATACTCTTTTTAGCCAACTATCATAGGGCATTCTCAGGACATTCGGTGTCATGTGTAAATTATCTGATCTCTTTCGATATATTATAAAAGTGTGACTATTTATGAAGTATTTTTATCATCTGTATTCATCAAATTATCTCAAGTCAGATTTGTTCGCTTGCCACTGTATAATTTGTTTTGACGTACATCCACCGATAGCAGTTAATAATTAATTATTAAAAACATTGCAACACTACAACAGGTTCTGTTAATTATTACAAGAGACATGCCTGTAACTATTTTTAAACACTACTCTCCATATACAAACACATACACATTGTGACTATTGACAATTATTTACTTTCTATATTGTAATGCTTAATAGATTTTAAACAAACAAATGTATTAACACTTGCATAATTTGACAAATGTCCAGATAAGTGTTGAACGTTCAATTTCAAAAGTAATTAGACCATAACTTGTCTTTCTATTTTTATCTCTTTATCCTCACGTACCCAAGTGGGGCAGGCAGAGAGAACGGAACGCCATACATAATTATATACTCTTACATACTTCTTTCGCTTCTTTTACATTTATTCAATTTCTGATACACGGGCGTCGTTTTCTTTTTAATACACGGCCTTCCTTGAGAATTTTATTCACGTGATCAAGCCACGTGGTTATCGGACGTCCACGCTGCCTCAGACACCTAATAAATTATTTTAAATACATTACTGCTGCGATTGTGTATGTGCATTTCTATATTTTCGTTTTATAAGCTTTGTAAAACATGAGTGTTACACCTAACGCGATTTTATTCTTTAGTCTTACGCATAGCGTCACTTGTTTCATAATACAATACAATGATACATATAATTGTTTTAATAATGATTATTCAATTGCATAATTCAATATTAATTATTTAACAATGAATAGTCATAACTATTTTTATCTCGACGCAATGTTCACTTATAACATAAAAAATAGTATTCCATTTGGTTCACCACATGTTTTTCATCTCTAAACGCGTCAGTTATATATTTTTTAAGGCCACATAAAAAGGAAGTGTATCATTTTGAGATCTGAATTAAATTGCTGCAGTTGCAAGTCATAGGTTAACTAATATAATATGCGCACCTACTACATTCTAAATTTATTTTGAAGTCAACTGGAATGAATTTGGTTGTGTACATATTTATGCACCCTAATAATTATGATGTACCTTATTGTACCAACTTTGTATTTGTTCACTATTTCTTTTATCGATATTGACAAATGCATTCATCAGTGGCGGAATAATGTGACTATTTCAATACCACCTTTTAAGGAAAATGGATATCTGTAATTTCCATTCAATTAATAATTATTATATACCTACCCTAAATATTCTATAACCTTAATTCAAATCTTACATTGTGCGATTTACAAAAATATTTTATGATCATTCATGTATATGGTGATCCTACATATACATATATCACATAATATGTATTATTATACACTTAAAATTCTTGGGAATATTTCATGTAACGATATTGTACACATTATGAGATGATATAAGAATAAAAATATTACCTACGTCTTATTTTTCTATCAGTAGACAAATACCTGAATTATATCACTTACTATACACAATATGTTATTTACACAGATAGATAAATAAATACTCATCTAGTTATGTACTACGATTTATAGATACAATTATTCATTATAATTAGATAGATATATATTATTTATTTCCTAATCACTGCTCCAACCCATGTATGTATGTATGTACACAATATGTATGCCACTACTGATAAAAATAAAGTTGATATATTACCTCACACACATATAATATACAATATGGATACAAATTAATAATTTGAAAAATACAATGTTAAACTATACGGAGTTGTAAATAGAAAACTGTGCATTTCAGAATATAGAGGAGGCAATATTTTTTTATTAAAATTTGTGTGAGAAGGCCAGTTGGTACAAATATAAGAAAAAAGGTTAATAAATTCATCCTATCGAGATTCTTTGAATGGGTGTGAACATTAATGATACTTATTATTCATTTTACCTCATAATTATTAAAAAGATTTTTAGAATTTTTTTATTTTTTTTTAAAAAAAGATATATCTGGGTTTTTGTTATAAACCCAAATATAACCTTATACACCTTTCACAGTAAGCTAAAAGCTTGTGTCGTGAAAGGGGAGTTTGCCGGCACCTGGGATCGAACCCCGGACCCCTTGTTCACAAGGCCGAGACTCTACCTCCAGGCTACCGAATATGTGATTACTTTCATCGGCGACTTTACTATCAGTTAATGTACGCAGTGCAATAACGGTCTACTACCTTTCATATAGTATTTGTCACACGCATCTCCTTATGTCAGACACAGTATTTGACTATACTCATATAAAAACCTATTGGACAAATGGCGTTCCAAAATCGTATATGAACGTTGGTATGAAAAAACTAATAAATTAAAAAACAACACCTACAAAAATGCAAAAAAATCATCATTATACTTAGAGATCAAGATAAACATTCAAATGATTTTATTTTGTTTTGCAAAATTGTGAATAACAATTTAAGTGTACAAGTTTTATGCATACATAAGTGCATATTATAGTTTTTTTTTTAATAATATTACTGTACAAGTATATTTATATTCAGGATTCATCAAAACAATCACGTAACAATGTCGAGAACATCGAGAGAGACATGGGGAGGAGAGATAGTAAGATCACTTGACTGGACATACCAGGGAGACAGGTATGTCCAGTCAAGTGATCTTATTCATTATGTATCGCAACCCAATTACAACAAGTTGATCACCATCACCTCCAATTCCATTTACTTTGTCTACCTATATTATTATTATCATACAACGGAAACATCCTGTTTCAAGTTTTTGTATGCCTTGCAAAATCAAGAATATATTGATGAAAATTTCACAATACAGTATTTTTACGCCGTATTTGTTGCTTTCTATTTTGAAGAAAAGATAATCAAATGTGCTCTTTCCATTTAAGACTGGGTAGAATAAAGTATTTATTAACATATTTTGTAAGAGCATTGTATTTTAAGTTTTAACAGTTTTGTATAGATTCTTGGTTTACAATTTGTCTGAATTGATATTTATCGCATCATTTTATTACTCACGTTATCTCCAATGCAAAAATATAGAAACTTTACACTAAAATGTTTACACCTGAGAATCCATATATAATAATTGACTGCAAATTTGTTATAGATGACATATATGATTAGTTCATGTGTTAAGCATATACCTAAATACTTTGAGGACAAATCATGGAAATACCCGGGTCGTGACGATATGAACATTGTTTACATTACTTCAATATAAATATCATGCTTTTTACTGATGTAAAAGAATATTCAATAATAAAATAAGTTATTGTTTCTTTCTTTAATAACTCGACATAAAAAAGTATTTATCATTTTTATTAATATGTTTTGTTATAAAACATGAATGACTCATAGCATTGTCCATGCAATTATTTTATTCATTTCTTTTTGAATAAAACTCTTGCAAATTATCTGATGACCGTAAATTTTTTTTTTTTTTTAAAAAGATATATCTGGGTTTTGTTATAAACCCAAATACAACCTTATACACCTTTCACACTGTGGGTGCATTTTATTTTGCTTTATTTTACTAAACTTGATCTAGTCAAATAGTCATGCTAGTCATATTACTATTAAAGTAGGTACTTCTTACAGATGTTGTATGCACTTAAATGTATCTATATCTATCTGAAGAATGTTTTAAGGAACCAATTCAAACATGATATTGTGTTTGCATAACTAGCTTACATGAGAGTTTGCTGTTTTCAAATTAAATTAACGTTTTACATATAGTTGTAGGTATTTTTATTATTACTGATGATTAGTATTCACGATAAAACAATGTTGTAGGTGTATCGTATAAATATTCCTCAATCACGACTTCGACACTTTAAATGCCACAGGAGAGTCCTTTTATATACCGTGATTTATATTGTTAAATAGTTTGTATCACAATTCAGGTCGACCCTTTTGATGATTGCAGTGTCATAATTAGTTTTGTACTGTAAAATCCTCGGCAATATAATATAGATCTTCAATTCTAATCGTGTCCTGTAAAAAGGCAGGTGTTAAACTAACATCGCGAATAAGATTTTTAACATCTTTAATTCAGCGATGAGGAAAGTCACCGATCAAAACATTTAATTGTCACTGAGAAGACAACTACCCCTCTTTTGGTTTAAGCAGTGATAGTAAAGAACAAAATAAAAAAAATTTGAACACTTCGTGATTAGATGGAAGAAATCACTACATAGTGATAATCTCCCCACAGCATATCGTCCTAGTATTTTGTATTGTTTAACATTGTTATGTAATGATGATGTGCGAATAGAATAAAATTACTTATTAGTTTTTATCCAGAACCTTCACATTTAAAAAAAAAAATTACACCGAAAGTCATCTTATAATTGCCATATAATGGCCCTGGAGTAGAGAATACTTATTTTAAAATAAAAAAAACATTATCGACTTAGGAACTTTACAAATATACAAGTGTAAATTCACGTTTGAAATTGCGTGTCGAATAGGTACACATGTACAATAGAAACAATTGAAAATTAGGTTCTTATAGGTTTGTCCAATAATGTATTTTGAAATGTCTGTCAATTATGTGTAAACTATGCAGTTTGCTACTAGGTATATTCCATATTATGTTACCTTTCAGTGTTGTGATTGTGCTTTGTATAGCACAATGAAAATATACATAAATAGTATTATGATGTTTATTCTGTTAATTTCTCACCTGTTTACTAACTTACAGGGAAATTATATTGAAATAACAATGCAGTACACAAATGTTACAATACTGACACTGTCACATTAAATGACAACAAAATAATAATAACAAACACACAACAATGTGACTGGCATAAAACATGCGTGCATGTGTGTGTAATCTGGTAGGTAGGTACTATCTTTAGGTCAGGAAAACTTATTTTAAATTCATGTATTTATTGTATTGTATTCATATTAAAATCACGATTTTTTAATAAATGTTACATTATGCTTTTAGCACACTCTGCTTTTGCCATAAAATGTATTTCATTTCAATACAAAAATAATGAATTCTAATCAATGAATATCATCGCAGTATATCCCACAAGCGAGATACCTATTGAGCTAATGGGGTGTTCACATTTGGCGAATATCGCCAGGCGAATTTCAAAATATATCGCCAGGCGAAAAAACAAAATTCGCCGTACATCCATTGATCGTCACACCTGTTCACACAGCCCACCGATAGAGAAACGATCTGTCAGATGCGCTTTGATTTTGACACTGTTTTCAAAATGGCGGACGTCGAGATGGAGATCGCGAAGTGTTTATTTTTAGTCGAAAATGTTATAGTAGAGGTTATAAGGCGCCTTTTAATTAAGGAAACAAACGCCACAAACTAAAAACAAAGATAACAGCTGTCACGAAGCGGGAAACATTATTAAATGTATAGATTATAAAGTTTTTACCATAAATACGAACACCGCGCACATCTACGCATGCGCAAATCGTTCATTCGGCCGAAAAAGTTGGAAGGTCGTCAACTCGAGACGATATCGTTTCTACTGGTTTTTATCGTTTCAGACTAGCTGTCATTTTGTTCACACGGTTCAAATGGCTGGCGATATTTTGGTGCCCTGGCGATATTCGCCAAAGTGAGAACACCACATAACTGCATAAAATGGCTATACATGATGTATACTTCGTGCATGAAATGACATTCAGGATAGGTGGCACATCTCATCTCTAGACTAAAGATGGTAAATGTCTTTTACAAATTTGAAACATATCCTTTTTTAATAATAAGATACTTATTCTATTATTAGTGTACCTAGTTAGAAGCCAGTATGAATTATTTTATAAGTCATGTATTTAGTTATCTGTGGATATTTATTTTTGCATAATTAATTTAATAAAATGTATAACATACCTACAAAAATGTTATATTCCAGTTAAGAATTCATATGAATAATTGTATTGGTTAATTAATGTCCTGTTAAAAGAAGGTGTTAAAGAAACATCATTTATTTATACATTTTACGACATGTGAGCCTATTGCATAACAATAAAGTTGTAAGAAAAACTGCAAAATTATACAATAAATATTCATTAAATCTAAAGTAGGTGCGATATGAAAATTCATTCTAATACAAGTTCCAAATGCCAAACCAAAACACCGATCAACCCCCACATATTATGATCCTGCACTCAGTCAATCAACAATGACCAGATGCCAATTGCTAAATATAATGTAGGCTAGTTTGCTTTATTCTTTAATTTTATGTAGCTCTTGCCCTGAAGATGTCGCAAGGCGAAAGCGCTCGGCAATTAGCATTTAGTCACCATCAACTGACCAAACACAAAATCATATGCGAAAACGCCTTAATTTTAGACGTTATTTGTCTTATATAATATATGTATAAAACAAATAACGTCTACACTTCAGCGATGAGGCACACCACTCATCCTGTATGTTCTATTTATTTATCAGCACGGAAACCACAATCTGAATGTTTATTACACACAGTTGGTGTGCTAGCTACCCCACTTGTGGGATATGTCGTGAAAGTTTAGTAGTAGAATACTTGTTAATGGGTAATTCTTAGAATCATTATATTTATCGTCTGTTTACCATATTTTGATTCTGACATGTCATTGATATAACAATAATTGATAATGTAATGTCAATTAATTTCAGTGTCTATGAATGGAAAATTTCCATATCTAAGTATTAAAAACTAAGTATTCGATCACGAAGGAATGTCAAAATATTGCAAGTAAATATTTTTACAATTAAAATTAAATAAAATTTTAAAATTGAAAATCAATACAAGAAACAATGTTTGATTGAATGAAATAAATTTTATTGTAAGATAGGCGATATGTTGAGATATTGCATACTTACATGAAAACATTAATCCATATTACAGTTCACCCATCACATATCACACATACGAAATAGCATACATATTCGTTATGCTTCACACAATTTAGTTATTTTTGGAAAAATATTTGAAACGATTAAGAATAACTTGTATGGACTTTTAATTAATACCTATGATGTTAATATAAGTAACAAATCATAGTACACGATTGCATAGCACGCCGATAATAACTAAAGAAACGCGAACAAAAACAATATTATTTTACTATCGTCGGTATAACAACTTATGTACAATATTATATTATTACATATGAATATACTTACTGCATGTTTACTATGTACTACCATCTGTTTACGTATCAAAGAACGGCCTTTGGTGGGAAAGAACAGTAGCTATACTCAAAATACTCATTCAAATTATCACAGTTAAATAAACAATATCACATACATTATACATATTATTATAAAGTGTTATAAATGACAACTATCTCACTCACTCAATCACTCGTATACTACTTACTTGATACAATAATTGATAACTGTTGCACATGTTATAATACTATTTGTTTACAACGTTTTTTACGTCACTTTTAGTAATGTAAGAAGAGGTATCGATACGTAGTCGCGTCATTGTGAAAGTAACACCATGGTCTTATATTAATTATCACGTATAATATTATATTATTATTCGTCTTCACCGTCTCAAGTCCAAATTAACACTGAATGAGTGAAGAAAGCGATCGGTGATTTGTCAAGTAAACAATTTCACATGCTGTAGTAGTAACCAATACAGGTGCCTTGAAGACCGTTATATATGTATCACGACACAGGTGTCAATAACAGGTGAAATGGCAAGTCTTTTGCAAATCTTGTATCTCGGTAATAGCGAACATGCCAAGTACACAACTAGCTGATGCCGGAAAAATGTATCCACTGCTTATGCTGTGATAAGTATGTATGAATGTGCAATCTAACATATTCTTTGAATATTGGAGTTGTTTACTAACTTTACAATTCCTTTGAATTAAATCCAAAAAAGCTCCTCTGAAAGCTCTGTATATATCCTGGAATAATGAATTTTGATTTTTTTTTTATTAAAATACGCTAATAATCATTTTTGATAAGCAAGAACAAAAACGCATACATGTATTTATTATTTATTTGTATCCCACATAGATTTTTTTCTTGTTATTCCATTGGCACTTTGACAAGTTGTATTAAATGATATAAAAACAACATGAAATATAAAATGGCAGCGAAATGTCTAGAACAAGATGTTGATTATTACTGAAAGTACCACTGGTTTACAATCTGGTTTACTCGTTAGGAGAATGGTTTAATAGTAGAACACAACGTCGCCTACCAACCCAGCAGTAGGTATGTATTAATATTATTATTATAATGTACATATATATATTATGTCCTTAGTGCAACTCCTAGAGTGTAGTTACTGTGTAGTATGCATGTACTTACATTCTACATACGTATATAGATATATACATACGTATGTATGGTCATGCCTTATTATAGATACAAGTATACAAATATTCCACCGACGAAAATGTTTTATAATAAAAATATGTATAATGTACATAGATACCGTTTGACAATAAATGCCACTTACGTATTTATTTATTCAAATTCATAGGTGTAAATTATATTAATTATTATTTTTATTATTTATTTATTTTATTCTTCACTGTACATTGTTTACAATAATACAAATTTACATAGAAAATATCATTTATACAATTCAATGTACAGAGGGCGAGTTTATCGCTAAAATGCGTAACACTAGAAATAAACAAAAAAATACCTGCTG
The DNA here is from genome assembly GCA_947579605.1 of Athripsodes cinereus. Lineage (NCBI taxonomy): Eukaryota > Metazoa > Arthropoda > Insecta > Trichoptera > Leptoceridae > Athripsodes > Athripsodes cinereus. Next base: position 12,081,805 of record OX388315.1, read on the forward strand.
CGTTGCTCTCAGATTAGTCAAATAAGTTATAGAAGCCTACTCGATATTATTCAATGCTTTATTATTTCATGAGAGGTTATTCATTAGATTTTTAAAACTAATGCTCAAAGGTAAAATAAATACTTCTCTCTCTCTTTTTCTGGCATTGCACCCAATAGTTGAGTGATGCTGCTCAATAAATACTTCTACACATACATTTCGTCCAGGTCCGTGTATCAGATTATGCAAAATAATCAAGTACTTTCCTATACAAATATGCAGTAAGAATTATTGTTCTTTCAGGTATTATGTTCATATCAACTATGAATTCGTATTGTTAGCAGTATGCAACGTAAACACCAATATACTGATAGCTGATAAGCGGGAATAGAAATTGAAATATACACGTGAAAATAAATCTCAGTTTTAATCATTTAATATATTGAGAACTATAAGAAATAAAAAATGTACTTACATTCGTTTCACTTACGTATAACACTATATAGTATAGTGTCACTGGAGAGATATATTTGAAACCACAGGTATGTATTCTATGCCTTCATATGGGACGTAACGTTCACTGCTTCGCCTTCTAACGTATAGTAATTGATTCTAACCCTACATGAAATGAAATGAAAAGTTTTCTATTTCCCTTACAATTTTCACAATATATTATAAATCATTATGGACATCACATATATGGTCTTATCAGTCTATCTTCTTATCAAACTCATCATGGGCTCCCTGTAGGGATTTCAGATGAGCGAGCCAGGGGCAGCCCTCACTATCAACATTAATTTTCACTACTAGCATATAAAATCTATCAACATTTATTTTCTTTCCTTTCTTCTTTCACTAAACCAATGATCGTAAATTGTGGTTTCATAATAGGTTTTCACACACATCTTTCATTTTCATGGAAGCACATTTTGTAGGACAGTTTGCATATATATTACATTCAGTCTGCTGGCTACCTCACTTGACGGATATGTCTTGATGGTATAGTATTAGTAGTAGTAGTAGCAATTTATTTTATTTTACTTTATGAATTTTATAAAATAATAATTAATAAGTTTTTAGATTAATTTATTAGCAGTGATTCATTTGAATTACAAATAAGTAATTCTGTTACATAAAAGCTAAAACCATATTTTGACTATAAAGGGAAACTTAACTTCCCTTTTATATGAGCTTAAAAAATCTTAAATAAATTGTAATTATATATTATTGAGTCACAATAATATACACGTAAAGCAATCAAAGCAAAGGTAATAAGGAAGTTTTTGTGTCTCGCTTACTTACTTAATATTATGTTTTATGTTTAATAATTTATCATTGCTTTACAAATGTCATAGAACATATTATAATAATATATATAAGTAATCAAACTTTATAGCCAAAGGTATGGACGAAGCCAGAAGATGAATACAAAGACCATAAGGTACCATCAATCCACCGCTCGGAACCAAATGGGTTGTAGATATATTGCTTTATTTAAAGAAGTTAATTCAATAAGAGTCGATCGACCATCGGAAAGAAATATGTATATATTAGTAGGATTTTTTTTACTTTTCCATTTTATCAGATAAGCTATAAAATGCATGATATAATATGCACTTTAGTTACATACACTGGAACATGAATTATATATTTGTACTGGAAAGCAAAAAAATTAAAAGGCTGTCTGGTTCGGCTATTGGTAACTTTGCTGTTGAAATTTCGTTTGCATTCGAGTACTTGCAGTGTACATTTCACTCAGCACTGGAGATCAGTTTGGTTGGTTTTCTGGGTTTCGACACGAAAAATAAATAAATAAATGGAATTTTTTAAATATCTGAGTATTTTATTCAAAAATGAATAGAAAAAACTTGTTGTTAAATTAATCGTGGCTTTTATAATCCTGAACAATGAAAGACAAACTTAATTGAAAGTTCCGGGTGAAATTAAGTTTCTTTACTGTACTACGCTCTATTAAAGGCCAGGACGTTTATTTTTTGTTATTAAAAAATATACATGCAAGTTCCTATATACCTAAATCATGTTTTCCATCGAAATTTCATTTATTCTATCATTGATAAACGGTTTTGTGTCATATTTTCCAGAAATTTTAAAGTTAACAACATTTTTTTTAAATTAACAACAAATTTTGGCTAACTTGGAAGAGATCGCGCCTTTGCGAAAAAGACGTCCTTTGTATACTGATTGTATTTAATTCGAATGCATTTGTCTATGAAATTATTTATAATCAATACCTAACTTATATATTTTGATCTTTACTTACCTATTTTATTCTTAATATGCACGATTAAAGGTGACATATTATTTTAATCATCAAAGCAACCGATATATTATTACAATTTTGTTTGCATATTATTAAGATTCAATCACATCTTCAAATCTGACAGTTTTTATTACGACATAAAAATAAGAAAAATAAATGTGATCAGCATCATAAAATACTTTTCTGAGAATCACAAACTAGTTCACATATTTATTTATTTTGTGTTTTATTGACACGGCTACGAATGATAAGGTTAATTTATGTATAGCCAATAAATATACTTACGAACTTTTATGTTTACATTATATTTATATTCATATTTTTTTACCTAATGCTAACTTTGAAATAGGATATTTAAAAATAAAATTATATACTTATCTGGTATATAATTCATTATGTCACCTACAATCCTAAGTTTCTTTTTATTATTGTAGAACCTTTTGCTAGGTATGAAGTATCTGCCCGAGTATGACAATCCTAAGTATGACAAAGAAAAATAAATTAAAATATGTAAATACAAAGAGATCATGTGTAGAGTAGAATGATATATTACATAACTAATTTGTCGATATGATGAGACCATAGAAATAATGAATACAATACCGAATCGTTTAATTGTGCAAATGCTAGGTCACATGTTGAGCACATTGTATGACAGTGACGCAAGCGAAAAGTGAATGCAAAGATAAGAGGTTGTGGCGCTCGATGCTTTCTGCCTACCCCACGAAAAAAGCGAAGTGATGGTACGTTTATATGTATAATAGGCATAATATTATAATTACAGTAAACAATATTGACCTCATATCACTTGTGATTGCTTTGAACTCGAGAACAGAACAAACATCTCTTCACTTTTTATAGGTATGATGATTGTGTTATTATATCTGTATGTTAGTCATTAAAAACATTATCATAAACTGGTCATTGCCACACTGAAATTATAAATAAGTTATACCTACGTAGCAGTGGCGGGACTAGACTTTTGGTATAGGGCATGCGGTTTGTGTAGGTGCAGTAGGTAGAATTTATTATAATATGTACCTACCTATGTTAGAAACCAATTGTTGGCCAAAACCTACTTTCTGTCCACAATCATCCAGATAGTTTGGATGACCCTCTTTTACAATATACCGTTTTAATGACACCAACATTTGAACAATAAAAATATCATTATATGAAAAAAAGTTACTCAATTTGCGCAGAATCACGTTGAACGGGGGAGGCTTATTTCTACCCTATACCTACTCCAAAGACTTCTTTCCATAAGGCAAGGCACCCGCAATCGAGTTAATTGTGGTACTTAATACTATTTTTCATTATAAATTTTAAACTTCTACTATCCGAAACACATACAATTTTACAAATGTTTGGATTAGAGAAAAATATCTAAAGATAGTTAAAGTATTTCTAAGCAAAAAAGTGGAATAGTATCATAATTATAATCATAAAATTATACACCACACAAATTGTTAACTTCAAGTTATCAATTTTTATTAAATATCAATAATATGTTAAGAAAAAAAATTAACATTTGTTAATTTTTTTTAGATAGTATTATTTTCCAATTCATTTTAATTGGAAAATAATACTATCTAAAAAAAGTCTAATTTATAGTCAACTTATATATAAAAAAAAATATCAACAATCAGATGCAAATTTGAAAATAAATTAAAACCCAAAAAAAAAACAATACATTTGGAGATACATCGATTTTTTTGTGTTAGTGTTGAAATAAAATTAATAATAATAATTATGTTATTTTTTTGTGCAGTCACTAGAACGAATAAAATATTTTAGAGTATGTCTTTGATTTTATAAGAAATTCTGCTTATTGATTAAAAATCACATATGAAAAGAATTAAAGAAATAAATTGAGTTATGAAAAATATTAAATAATATTACAACTAATGACAACACCTACGTAAGTAAGATATAAATAAAATTTGAAGTAATGACAAATATATAAAAAGTATCAAGATTTTCATCTGCATCCTCTAATTGAATGAAATTGAACCTTAATATTATATCGCGTTAACATGAATGTGGTATCTCAATAAACACCTTTCATTTTACCGCTATTAGATAAATTTACAAAATGAACAACTTCAATTCATCAAAAATAATTTATTAAAAATGACACAACCGAAGCCCAATACACATAATAAAATATAATATTACTGTCTTATGCAGTATGCACTAATACATACAAACCTTTCCGAAAAGCAAGCTTCTAGACCCCATATATATTGTACCACTACACATGCATGTAGACTTGTATTTGTGTTAAAAAATAATATTATTACTATCGTACTTTCCCTGCGTGTGACAGAGAACATAGAAGCTCCATATGATGCAACGAAACAGAACTATTTTTGGGAGTCATACCTACTAATGTATCTATGGTAACCATTGAACTGAAGTTTGCAAAGGTTTGCGGACATTTTGCGCGAAATTTAAATCAAGGTTAATTTGCTTTATGGGTGCATTAGAGGTCACATAAATTTGTCTATGTTAGCTATTGACCTGAAGTTCGCAAAAGATTTGCTATCGTTTGGCGGTGAATTTAAATCAATTTAAACTTACTTCGTCGTTTTTTTAGAAACTTCTTTCGATAATTATAGATTTATTCCTTGGGCATGCTTTGCTTTTTTGCATGTATGGAAGGCACGCCACTGCTACGTAGGGACTTAACATATTTGCAATTATTTATCGTTAGCAAATAATGTAGCACTCACTGGGTGAGTGTCTTTATTAGTGAGACTACCACATAAAAAATCAGATACACAGTATGTATGCAAATGTTCTTATTATTTTCAAAATCATAATATATAAGGATAATAATTATAAATGATTTTAATTTTAAGTCCTCAATTAAAAACCGTTTAAACATCGTAAAGGAAAAGTTCAGCCTCCAATTAGCGCCTGAAGTTTATTTATTGATTTGATGATTTTTTATCGAAGCTTATTGTTAAAAACTAATCGTAATATAATATAACATCATAATCGTACAAATTTATTTACCTTTCACATTACAGTTGTAATACATATGAGAATAATCTAGATACAACTTCAAATACAGTGGAACCTCTCATAACGAGTAATTCGCATAACGAGCAAAAAAAATGTGAAAAAGTTGCTCCCATAACGAGCGACATTTCGCATAACGAGTAACAGAGAAAGGAAAAGTCCCTTTTTCACGACATTCGCTTGTGACCTTGTGGGCCGGGACTTCCGCGTCAGCACATCAGTCTGTGTTTAGCACTCGCTCCGTTAGCGCCTTGGTTTTGATATTATTAGTAAATTTTTTTACGTGCAAAGTATTATTATCCGTTCAAAAATGTCCCCGAAAAAAAAACACAAGAAGACAGCCAGAAGAAAATAAAAATAACTAATGAAATGAAACGTAAAATCCAACGATCTGCACTATTCTCAAGAACGAAGATAAAATTAAGAAGATGGTTGCTTCAAAGGGATTGTCAAGAATGTCTACGAAACGGTTAGTTTTCTAGTTAAAAATGGTTCATGTGTTAATGTTTTTTTTCCCAATCTAATTTGTCTTACAAGTTGTTACACTCTTTTATCAGTAATTTTATTTGAATACCTAAACGTTAATAAAAAAAAAACATTTAGTGCTCCAAGAATACTCATTTTTTTGGCATGGAACGCATTATCGTATTTTACATTGATTTCTATAGAAAAAAATGTTTCGCATAACGAGTAAGAGTCTGGAACGGATTAAACTCGTTATGAGAGGTTCCACTGTATGTTCAAAATGGTTTTAAAATGGTTTCTGATTGCAAATTGGGATCATTTATTGAAAGTTTTGAGACTTCCAAAAGTTCTTTTAGAAGTCAGTAGTCAAGAATTGCCACAGTCAGTTTTAAATATGTTAAAAAATAATAAATCTTTTACTAAGAAAAATATATAAAGCTATTAATTAAATTTAGAAATCAATGCTAAAGGTTTTTATATATTTTAGAATATAATCAATTGTAAGTAGTATAAGGATGAATTTATGTTTGAAATGAGTAAACTGTTGCCTGATACATGAACAAAGAGCTAAGTCATATTATATCTTTTTCATATATTTATATCGATTGTCTTAACACTCTTTATTTCTTATTCATCATTATGTAATTTTACTTCTCGCCTTGAAAATGCGTGATCATCGCAAGATATTCAATTAAATTAAATATGTAATATTAATCATTCCACATAATTAATTAAATACGTAATAATTATCTAATATAATTCTCCTAAGTAAAAGCGTTTAACTAATCAAATTAAAAATAAATGCCCACATTTCAAACAATCATGACTTGCTCAAAATTAATATTGACTTCAAATTATATTTGCTAGAAAAATTTATGTAAAATATAATAGAACCTCTCATAGATAAGTAGTTCAGGATTCTACATTAATGGATCGAGTTTATTTTTTTCTTGAATATGAGATATTGATAAATTGTGGCTCTATAAACATTGGTTTACTCGGTACCATCACAAAGTAACTCCTAAATTTGAGCCACACATTGCTCTAGTCTTTTATATTATATCAAACTGCAGTACTTTATTTTCAAATATCTCAGATTCAAGATTCGTAGACTTGATCTACTATGTTCTGAAGGCTTCGTATAAAGTTACGTAAGATACATTTTTGATTTTTATTATTATCAATAATTCCTATATACAACTTTTGATGTTTCTGTTTATTGGTGTTTTAACTTACTAGTTGTAGATAAATGTTGCAATATAAATCACCATAATAGGCACCTGTGTAAAATAATACGATGATTATTTAAAGATAAAAACTCTTAATATTGTAACATTTAAATATAATAAAAATGATGATCATTCAGAAAAATAAATTAATCAATCATTTGACACAAAGGGGAAAAGTAGATATATTATTCAAGGCTAACAAGTATTAAATATATTCACTAACATATTGTTATTGTGTTAATATTTAATTAAAAAATTGTGCAATTTCATGATTAAAAGTGTAGTGCTTAGGTGGAAATGATTTGATTCTGAAGAATAATGAAAAAGCCGCAGATCAATTTGATATTATTCTTAGGTAGTCAATACACAACATATTATTTTTTTCTTTTGAGATACTTCTCCACAATTCCATATACTCTTTAAACATTGTCACGTGAATGTTGTTTTGAGTACCTTAAATTCTGGTTCCATTAAAACATTATGCTTTGAAATAGTCCTAAAGGAAACTGTGCATTAGGAACCTCATGAGCAAAAAAGATAATCTTTATGTCTTAACATCATTGAACATTTTTATGTGTAGGTATGTTGAAAGAGTTGGTTCGGTAAAATCCTGGTTTATGCAATGAAAAGAGATCTCTGGAGGGAATATCTAGGTGCAATGGACCCCCGACCCAACTAGAAAAAGAGAAGAAATGTGTAGATATGTATATTATTTTTATTTGGTTCTTCTAAGACCATCTACTCTCCTTTATTATATTGTTGTAAAGACATTAATTTGCAAAGAATATTATTCAATGAAATCAAAATGATAACATCATCGTACAATGTTTGTAATCATAATATGCAAGTCAATTGCCATCTGCAATCATATCAGGACAATGTATTTATATTGGTTCATTGTGTTGTGACTTAAGAATGTCATTTTTTACATAACCATTGTTTATGATGCAACTTATGCAATACTACATATTATAATGTGTCACATCTCTCTAATGTGTGGGTGTAAGAACATTCAAAAAGAGTAGGTCACATTGCCTTTATGGAATACTTGTATACTTAATTTATTTATGATGTAATAATATTTTTATCTCTCACTTTTATTGAGTTAACCACTTAAAGAGTTTTCATTGTGACACTTTACAGGTATTTTTAATTAAAATGATATTTTATCTAATTATTATCATTAAAGAAACGCAAATGAAATTTATTACCAACGCACTATAATTTATATATAGCTCAAAGAAGAAAATGAGCAGGCAACTTAATATATGCCCAAAAATATTGATGGTTTGCAGACCACGCACGGAAAGTACAATACTACTATGAAAGAGTAACTTCAGGCGACATATTGATGTATTCAAACCTAGATCGGACAATATGAAGAGTGATCAAGATTTTGTTAAAGGGTTTTGAGAGAACAATAATATTGTATTGATTGTATTCATGATTATCGATTGTATTTTTACAATAAACCATTGCAAGAGGTTATATATGTAAATTTAACACATGAAACTACCATATAAGGCTTGGAAAAGACAACCTCACTTTATTCGGTAGTGTCCCGGACGGGACTTAAACCCGCATCCCTATCTTTACATCATTCTTATTAGAAATGCAAAATAAGAAATGAAAGTGTTCAATAATAAAAAAAAAAGTTTTTTTCGTGAAGATTCTCCTGTAGGTACCTACAGTCAAAACATTTTATTCTAACGATTGCCAATATTAGATTTCAATATTTGGTTGTCAATATTAAATTTCTAATTATTTTCACTTCACAAACTTCTAATAATACCTATAACAACTTTATTATTAACTCAGTTTATCAATATATTTCTCAAGGGCATCAATAAAATAATCACTAATAAACTAATAATGGGCACACATCTACATTGGTACATTTAAATTGTATTTATTCGTAAATAGTAATATGAGTATATATGTAATTTTTACACCTTATCCGACAACTATCGACTATTAGTAATTATTAAAGTCTCTTATGTTATAAATGTACGGTAGGTCATGTGGGCCTACTAAGTATATCGTGGGCAAGGTTAGGTCTTATGGAAACACGTTTAGGTTCAACTCTAAGGGACTACAAATTATAAAGTTTTATAGTACGGGCTACTAGAGAGATATATGAACATTAGGTACACTGTATTGAAAACGAGTTGAATGCAATGACACCAAAGACTCTTATAAATTATTATTAGTAGGTATGACCCGAGGGTTTGATACACGTTTCATACACACGCCTGCAAATACATATAATTTATACAATAATTATAGCCAAGCTTTATGATAGATAAATCTTGATTAGTTTTATTTAAAAAGTACCTACGTTTATATTCACAAGTTAATTTTGAAAATACTGTTTTAGAATTTTAAATAAAATAATTTAATTAAAAAGTTCTTATCATAATAATAAGAACTTTTTAAGTACCTAGGTATATTATTATTTATAAGATTACGGCAACCCGTCCCTTGTGGGACGATTTGTGCCAAGTACAATATTTTAGGAAGATGTCACGTAATATTAAGGCATTAATTTATAAGATAATAAAATTTCTTTTGGCGGATTTTAGAATCTTGAGATATACAGACAGGGCATCAGTGTGTAAGAGGCAAGACATATTGACTTCAGTTATCTCATAATACAAGTTATAAGAGTCTCTTATTGGGCAACCGAGGAAGACGTGGTCCAGAGATTCCACATCGAGCTCGCACTCGCAAAAAGGGGACGAGACCAAACCTAATCTAAATAATGGTATATAAATGCATAAAAAAATTGAAAAATCTGTATGTAAGGAATTCGCAAATGACGCAATACTTTTTTGTATCAAATGAAGTCACAGATCAATGTAGGTTATTTTTAATGATTGACTTTTTATTGATAATTAATATTCAGCATTTTTGAAAAAAAAAAGATTCATTTGATTTTGTATGAAGTACTTCACTATATACACTTTTGTATGAAGTACCTATAGCAGTATAGAGATAATGTCGCCTGTTCCTGTTCTATACAATAAATTGATAGTATACAAAAAAAATAAGGAATCCAACGACAGCATTTATATAAATTGTGATATCGAACGTAGTATAATTATTAGGAGAAAGGATTTCAGGATAATAAATAAATCAATAGTACAAAAACATTTTAAGGCTGCGTTAAAGGAATGTAAAGGAGAAATATTTTAGCGAGCAATTTATTACGTACATATTATTCCTTAGCCATTTCGGAAGTGTCAAACTCACTATAGAATCTTGATTTCTATAGATATTATTTATATTGATATACGTTTACTTTGGTATAAATTACAAATGCATACGCCATAAACTAAAAATATTCCAACGTCGGTTTGCTCGGCGCCATACAATTATTACTCACAACATACCAGCTTGGTTAACGTGAGAATAAAATAACACTGATTTATGATTGCAGTGTGTAATATTTAATGTAAAAAAATGCCCTTTGTCGCATATATAGTGTACTTATTTATTGTCCTGGCTTCTGAGTGAACGTATGAAGGCAACAAGGAAATGGTTAAACTCTCAACGTATATGGCAATATCAACTACATATAGGTAAATGTAATGTATGTAGGTACTGCACATTCGTCAAACCAGTACGAGTATTACCTCATAACTGTGTACTAGATAACAATATAAAACACATCGTATTCTTTCAATTATATTAATATTATTTCACATTACTGGCACGGAGAAAACGCCTTGCATGTTTATTATTTACAGTTCCTCCCCATTTGTGGGAAATATCGTAATCATGTGTATTTTTGTACTTCACATTATCCTAATAAAATAAATTATTTAAATTACATAATTATGAGAATGTAGACAGAGAACTCCTGTTGGATGTCAAAGTGCGTAAGATCTCATATCTGGGTCATATAATGCTTGGAGAAAAGTACCACATTCTGCGTTTGATTATGACATGCAAGATAGAGGGGCTGGCAGAAAGCAGACATCGTGGCTGCGCAATATATGAGATTGGACTGGAATGAGAGGTGTGGAGAAGTTATTCGAGACAGCGCAGGACTGAGAGGCCTATGCCAGAGTGATCGCTAACGTCGGGGGGACCTGACAGAGCACCTACAGAAGAAGATATTAGATTTATTAATCTAAAAATACATTTAATATTTATTCACTAGGTATCTAGCTAGTGTAGTGTGTGTGTGAGGTATCTAGCTAGTGTAGTGTGTGTGTGAGGTATCTAGCTAAATAAATTATACTAATCCTCAAATGTCTTGCAAATGATTCCACAACCCAACTAAAATTCAATAAATATATGCAAACTTATAATTACTTCAACCATATAGGACAAAAATTCTCAAAAATACCAATCTACTAGGCATATCGGTGAACAATTAAATTATAAATCTCCATAAACCTCTATTTAGTAACACTTACATTACGAGGAAAGCAATAAGAAATTTTACATAAATATTGACTACACACGCAGGAAATTAAATAAAATGTAACATTGTTTATACGCAATTCATATTTCCTGCTGTTTCACAATGTTAATAATGAAACATTAAATTCGAAGTAGGTATATATAACGGGTTGTTCAACAAGAACTTTGTTTTTTAATTGTGGCAACACCAGCAACATGATAGTTTTGACATTTAATTTTTTGACGTATTCGTAGTGGATGCATTGGCAATTGTTGCAATGAATTCAATTTCGCTTGAAAATCGCATTAAAATAATTAAAATCCATTATGAAAATGGTGGTTCTGCTAAAGTGACATTTCGTCAAATTCGTGATATTTTCGGACAACATAATCGTCCTTCTGAGACCGCTATTAAGAATTTGGTCGCTAAATTTGAGTCGACAGGCTCGATACAAAATGTGTTAACACCAACGCGTGTACGACCGGGTCGTTCAACTGAAAACATCGCAGCCGTGAGCCACAGTGTTGAAGCAGATCCAAATTTGTCAATTCCTCGACGTTCTCGACAATTGGGGTTATCCAAAACCACCACATGGCGAATTTTGCGTAAGGATTTGGCTTTGAAGCCTTACAAGGTTCAACTGGTGCAGGAATTGAAGCCGAACGACCATTCAAATCGCCGTAGATTCGCTCAATTCATTCAGGAACAACCCGCTGGTTTTTCTGAAAAAATCATTTTTTCAGACGAAGCCCATTTTCACTTGTCAGGGTACGTCAACAAGCAAAATTGCCGCATTTGGGCTTCTGAAAATCCTAGAGCAATTATTGAGAAGCCGTTGCATGCTCAGCGTGTCACTGTATGGTGCGCTATGTGGTCTGGAGGCGTGATTGGGCCGTTTTTTTTCGAAGATGAGACTGGAAATGCGGTAACGGTCAATGGATCACGCTATCGCAAGATGTTGACAACTCAATTTTGGCCTATTATTGATGACGTGGATATCACTGACATGTGGTTTCAACAGGACGGTGCCACATGTCACACAGCCAATGAAACGATCAATTTATTGCAAACCAAATTTCCCGATCGCATGATTTCACGAAACTCAGCTGTTAAGTGGCCAGCCAGATCGTGTGATTTTACGCCACTGGATTATTTTTTGTGGGGCTATGTTAAGGACAGAGTCTATACGGAGCCAATCGAATCAATTGCAGCCTTAAAACTCAAAATCCGTGATGTGATTAGCGAAATAGTCCCGCCATTTTGCCAAAAAGTGATTAAAAACTTTGATGAAAGAATCGACATCTGTCAGCGTGCTCGTGGTGGACATTTGTCAGATATCATTTTTCATACATAATTGCCAAACTTTTCTCTTTGTAATTCAATAAAAATTTTAATCATCTTCATCAAATTTTTTTGTTTTATTTTGTTTTAAAAAAGTCCTTGTTGAAAAACCCGTTATATATCTATAATAGCATATCGCAAATCTGAGTTATAAAAATAAAATAAAAGAGAAATAATGTAATTGAAAAATATTGTTTAATTTCCACTACGTTAGATTAATAGTAACCAAACATTTTCGCCTTTGCCTATAGGCATATTCAGGGAAATTGATAGTAACCGAACGTTTTCGCCTACAAGCGTATAAGCGAAAACGTTCGGTTAATGTTAATCTAACGTAGTGTAAATCAGACAATAGTCTGCTCCTATCGCACTAAAAACACTATATGAAGACATATACATAGGTAAAGTACAAAACATCACTTGGCATTTATATACAACAATTACTCTAACCGCCCTCAGACTCAGAACGTTTCTTCACTATTTGAGTCACGTCTTTCACAACATTTTTGTTATTGGTATATTGTGAACGGGGTACGTCCAGGGGCCGTAGACAAACCGTACTTAGCGATCGACTACTGGCGAACTTTTCGACAATCTACCTACCGTATAATTATGCGTTATTGTTGCAATCATTATCGAAAATTCGTTTGCAGTCGATCGCCAAGTGCGTGTTTATCTAGGGGGTCTGGTCATCGGAAACCTTGTGGAATAATTAGCAGTGCTATTTTTAACCAACTAACATTGGATGTTCTTAAACATGACCTGCTAGGACCAAAACAAGAATGTATTAAAAATCCCAAACAGTAAAAATATTAAAAATTAATTCGCATACGTTGTTAATAATTTTACAGAAAATAATAAATTGTACCGCAGTAGTCAAATAATTCATTGCAAATAATATCCACGGGTCACCAAATCTTGTAAGTAATTGTTTTAATATATCCATATCATATAAAACAAGAACTTAATAATGATATTGAGTTAATCATTACAATTTACTTGTAAAGGCGAGCTTAAAGCTAACTGTAAAATAATTTTTAAAAAATGTATTTAAATTCTATCAAAACAATAGGGTGATATAAAGAGTGAAATTATCTTATTATATGTCTGCTATTTGATGAAGGTATACATATATTATAAAGTTATGTTGAATTCTCTTTACTACAATTACTTGTTGTCCAATTGTTACGACGTAACAATACTTTGCTTACCTGCTTATACATCTATTCAAGTAATCCAATTTATTATAGTTTCCCTAATCTATATCTATTTTGTTTTTAGTATATCTATTTTTTTTATTTTGAAAATTTTAATTCTCTAATGCATACATTTGCCAGTGTGCTCGAACTTTCTCTCTACGACCTGCTTGCCATTCGGGCCCTCCCTACAGCGTCTTCAAGATCTCCAAACGGCTATACATTCGTGGGATTCAGAAGGTGCTTTGGGAGTGCTGGGGTAGGCATTATAGTCGGGGATTCGGATTTATACCTGCAATTTGGTGTAGCATCAACTGTTTTAATTGTCATTGCTCACATTGTAATACTATAATCTTTATGTTGTGCCTATTGGCGAATTATTGTGAATGAATAAAGCATTCTTCTCCGCAAGAAAACATAAGTCTCCCTTACATTATAATATTTCTCCAGGGTTTTTTGTAATCAGTCATCAACACCTTTTTATGTATCGATCCTTTTGTAGAAAATTCTACTGATAATGATGGATATTTATGCTACTGAAATCCACGATGAGATTCGCGAATCATGGATTCATACCTACATACAAACGTACTTCGAATAATGATCTTAAGAAGTCAATACAAGGCACATTTCCTGTGACAATAGTATTATAGCACTAATTTCTAATATTTAAAATATCATACAAAAAGACATTTGAATTGGCATAAATTAGTGCTCTGAAAGGATAAATATTTCTTCATTTTGTTCCTCAAAGGTGGAAAGATAGCTGGTCCTCAGGGTCACAAGAGGGAATCACTTCCGAAACAACAGATCGATGATCTATCACACGAGGAAGAAGTTCCTCAAAAGAACTTTATAGGGTGAGCACGTCGTAATTTTTGTTTTCGAACCAATTCAAAATTAAGAAAATTATGTTCTAAAATTATTGATTGCCTGTCGAAGATAAAAACCTTTCAATAAACATTATTATTTTCTAAAATGATTTTAGATAGGTAGGTAGATACTAAGAGTTATAATAGAGAATGAGTATAGCAGTTCTTTACTCCCGAGGCAATTTTGCGCGATATGTATAGTTATAATAGGTACATAATATAATATATATGTATAGAGGTATATACCTACTCGCAATACCCATACGTGAATAAGAATTATTAACCTCCGATATCTCGCGGTTGTTTTGACAATGACCCACTTTTATAAGAAGACGCTTGTAACAAAATGACATAAACGTGTTAAAAAATTTCATTAGTTTAATGGAGAAAATATAAAAATAGCGAAATTTCATTAGTTTAATGGAGAAAATATAAAAATAGCGAAATTTCATTAGTTTAATGGAGAAAATATAAAAATAGCGAAATTTCATTAGTTTAATGGAGAAAATATAAAAATAGCGAAATTTCATTAGTTTAATGGAGAAAATATAAAAATAGAGAAATTTCATTAGTTTAATGGAGAAAATATAAAAATAGCGAAATTTGATGAAGATGAAAAAGTAATGAATAAATAGGCAACCAATGACAAAAAAGAGAACAATGTGATAAGGCAAACAACAATATGGGGAGATGATGTCTAAAAAATTGCAGAAAAGGAAGAAACTTATATCCAGCATTGATATAGATGTATGATAGATTTTCATTTCTCAATGCATTCAAAAATTAGTCAGCCTGTAGGTACCATTTAAATTATTCTATGATGAACAAAAAAAAATGTGAAAACTTCTGTTTATGCTCAACAAGACTCAGAATTGGCCAGGGATGTAAAATTGTATCCCTGAATTTTGATAAGGTTGTATCAGAGATATCAATGTTGTTCATAAAAAAGTGTTCTAAGTATTGCTTGATCGATATATACGTATATGTACATACTTTGCAGATAATTAGTATCTTCTTCCACTTCTTTTTGTGTCGGTCAGCAACGACAAGTAACAAAAACACCAAATCTACATCTACACTCCCATTCCCTCCCAAAAAGCAACGACCTCTCTTGCAGCTCCCCATAGGTGAGTTCGCCCCACGAATTCCTCTTAGTGACACTGTCTGGGAGACATTGGGCATGTCATTAGTATCACACCGAGACTTAGCAATGAACTTTTGATTGCAAGTTAACTACATATATCATAACTTTATTAATAAAAATGTACGTAGTACTCTTTGATTTTGTTTCAATTGCAATAATTATTGTTTGTTATGCATTAATATATATTGGCAATATAGGGTATTTAAATATAAAAATGTATTATAAACATTAGAGACATATCAAAGTATTTTGATATATGCATTTTTACGAGCGAATTAATTTACGATAGGCAATCGATCAATAACTTAAGAGTTTTTTTTTTTACGCGGCGGCAGAATTGCCATCCACACTTCTCAGCATTGTACAACCAGATAAGTCTCCATATGATCAGTCATGATCACACAAAAACTTAACAGTCTAATGCCGGGAAAAATTCACCTATCCAGATATACAGGATATCAAAGGATTAGGCTCAAAACGCGGGATCAAAATACCAGCATTGTGCCTGAAATATCTGTGTTCAGAAACTTTTTTACAATATTACAAGTGTTTATTATAATAGATTTTTGAATTTTAATGTACAAATTAACCGGTAAATCTAATTTTTGTAAATTATTTATTAAAGATTTCGGAGTTACCCCTGTAGCTGACATGACTAAAGGTATTATATAAACGGACCTAGAATGCCAAATATTTTTTATTTCTCCTGCTAGTTCTGTATATTTACGTATTTTTTCTGCGACGGTTGTTTGTATATTATGTGTATTTGGGACAGCGATGTCGATTAGGTACGTTATTTTATTAGGTACGTTTATCATGTAATACTAAATCGGGTCTATTATGATGTATTTGTCTATCTGTTATTATGGTTTTATCATAATAGAGCCTATAATTTTGATTTTCTAAAACCGGTTCCGGGTTGTATTTAAAATAAGGTATTACATTATTTGAGTATTACATTATTACATTATTTTAATTAGAATTATAATTAAGATAATTATTTCGCACAATTACATGAACTGAGGGCATGAATACTATTCAACGTATTTTCAAAATCAATACATTTCTATTCCATAGTAAGTAAATATTGTCAACTAACGGTACACGATGAAATTTCGTGTTGAATTAGTAAAAACAAAATACTACTACATAATAGTTCCACAAAACTTTCGCGCATATCTGTTCTCATCATCAGGCTAACGTAAATACGAGGATGTCAACTCCTGAAAGTCAATTCGCCACCGATAAGATTCTGTGGAAATACCACACAAAAGTGAATCTTGGAATATATTATGTATGTACGTTCATTTGATTTATTTCATTTTTATCATTCATTTATGTAATTCACGAATATATGAAAACACAATGCAATTCATTACACAGAACTTATCGCTTTGTTGTGCCAACTTTCAACAACTAACCCCAAATTCACTATTATTTAAGTTCAAAGAACTTAAAATACGGAACGACTTATTGACCTCCAAAAAACAAATTAAATTTATAGATAATACGATGTTTTCCCCCTTAATACATACACGACTTTTTGGATGGATAGGGTGTCTCAATGCTTAGTTATTAACTGAAATATTATAACATGTTTAAATTATGGATTATTTAATTTTACACGTATTACTTTCTTCCTCTCTGACCCAAATTTTCTACAACACCAATAATAATAATTCAAGACTCATATAACTCATTCAAATAAAATAGACTGAATTAAATAAAAATGTAACATCAAAAAACAAACGGATGAGAGTTATTTGAGCAGGTTATTTGCAAGTTACTCTATTGTGGCACTTAAAATAAACGATATGCATTTCAATGATCATCGTATAAATGAATTTATCATACGAGATATATTATATTGTGCTCAATAATCAGCGCATTTAAATATAATGAATTTATTATAACCATAACAAATTCGTGTACCAATGTTTAGATCTATAATGCATATAAATATTGCTCTTATGTTCCACGAAAAAGGTACCTAGGTACATACATGTTATTTTGTATTTTAGAATTCAAATGATTATTCCAAGACGCTAATTAAGAAAAACAGGAACATGTCGTGTAACTATTATATCTTTCTTAAACGTTCCTTGAACTCCTTGAAGACGTGATCTGATGAGAACCATTATTTCTGCCGTGTCACATAATATAGGGAGGTACCTACTATAGATCGGAACAAAGTACCTACGTCGCGTGGAGCACATTGTAATAATTGTAGGTAGACATGACCATATCATTCGCAATTTAATATCCTTTATTTTCAGATATATTTAAAGATACAGAAGATCTATTCATTTATACGTAATGTAAGTACCTACTGCCTCAGAACAGACAAAAGTCTAGTGAGGCAGTAAATTCTGTTTCTTATTATTATTGGTTTTTTTTACAACACATGAATTAGGTTTTGTATAAGTTATTTTTAGTTAAATTGATGTTTGTAGTAGTTTAGTTTAATATTGTTGGAAATAAATAACAGTAAAATAAAATGAAATACCATCACAGCATCCCCTACAAGTAGAGAGCCAATGAACTAAGTTTATATAGTAAGTTTATCAGTAGATACTAGTGATGTAACGAATATTCGTATTCGCATTCGCGAATATTCGCATTTTCAAAGTATTCGCAAAAAAATATGCGAATGTTTTACGTATATTATTTCGGTGATAAAGTATCGGATATTCGGTAAAAGTACCGGATACTTTCCCGGTACATTGTAGTAACAGGTACTGCAAGAAAATATTCTTTAAGATAACCGAGGAGTTTTGAAATATTTTAAATTCCTATACCATTTTGAAAATTCAGCGACGGGGGGGTAGAAGTTTTAATGATTGAGCAATATTGTAGAAATCTAAGAAAGTCAATATTCGCTATTCACATTCGCATTCGCGAATATCCAAAATCACACATTCGTTACATCACTAGTAGATACACTCTTTTAGCTGACTTTGTGACTAGATTTGTTATACATTTCTTATTTTAAACATTGAACGCTAAAATTGACAGTATCATACTTTCAATATGATTATTCTCAATTACTAATAAGTAATTAACAGTTTATTGGAGAACAAAGTACGTTTTATGTGTCATAATACATCATTAAATTGAGTAGGTTTGTATTATATGTATGTACTGCGCGATTTCTATATTATGAAATTTCTGTGTTATTGACTCATGTATTATTGTCAGTTTATAATTATATTATAATTATCATTTTATTGAGCATTACAGGATGTGAAATAATTAATTTATTAAAATATTCTAATATGATGACCATGAAAAGATCACAAAAAAAATTGAAGCGTGAAGTGAAGAGAATTTAAGGTGACTTCATGAGAAATGTCGGATAACATAAAATGCACCTGACATTAAAAATAGTTCCTAATATTTAAATACCTAGCCTAGCAATCTTTTAATTTTTACTGGATGTTATTTTACGTAAAATTGTAATCTTCGAATGAAATATCAGATTCCTTTTGAAATATTTTCTTAAATATTTAATGTATGGTTTTCTTGTATCTAAATCCACCATACAATTTTTCTTTATTCGGCATGAGACACATAATATTCCATATTTCAACTTTTACGCAGTTAAGTCATAGATTATCTTCAATAATTTGCAATCACGAGTCATTTTACTCATAATACCTTCAAATTATCTAAATTTTCTAACAGTCCAATATATTTTAAAGGTCATGCCGCACGTCTAAAACTTATCCAAATTTAGGTTGATTCAAAATTGACTTTTAACATGACTTATACTTACTTATACAATAAAATTTTATTAACGGATTTAAAATAATCGCGAAGTGTGTATATTAAAGTTATCTGTGTTTATATTATTCTCGTTTATCTGTGTTGTTTATATTATTATTTCGTTCTAATCGATATAGCCATCTTTTGCTTTTGGAATCAAAATTAATCTATAATATTAATTAGTTAGCTATTTTTGATGTCGATATTTTTCAATAATAATTATGTTCTAATTGAATCTCCAATCTAAATTACCTACATACAATCCTTGTAAGTGATTACCTGTTGTGAAATATCAATTACTAGCTGGCCCGGCGAACTTCGTACCGCCTAAGAATCAATGAACGATTTCATACATACATCTTCTTCCCCTTGTCCTAGTTCGGTCGGGGGCCCATTGCCCCTAAGTATCTCCTCCAGAGATAACTGTCCACCGCTGCTTCCAGGACCTCTGGCCACTCCAAACCAAGCCTTTCAACACATGTTCGACATCTGCCCTATCTTCTGCCCTCTCCCACTGACTTTATGAATGATTAATATTATTAATCTCTACAAATTCCCGTAATTGTCAAAGTGTTTCATCGAAGGTATAGTGTAAAAAAATATAATTCATTTGGAACTTTCGCAGTTTAGCGGCCCCACCCGTTGTCGAGTACTTTTTTCCATAGAAAAAGTAATATTTTCGAAACTTGAGGAAATTGTTGCCATATGGTGGATTATTTTTTGGTCACCAAATTTTTGGAAAATTCTTTTATAGGAAAAAAAATTCGCAACTATGAAACTTGAGCGGCCCCACCCGTTGTCGAGTAATATGTACGGAATTTTAGGAAATTAATTTTCGAAGTGGATTTTTTTTGCCGGCAAATTAAAATAATTCTACATATGGCAACAATTTCCTCAAGTTTCAAAAATATTACCTTTTCTATGGAAAAAAGTACTCGACAACGGGTGGGGCCGCTAAACTGCGAAAGTTACAATCATTTTTTTTACATAGACAATTCACATACATCGAGCTAGTCCCAAACTTAGATGAATCTTGATTATGGGTACTAACGCGACGATACACACATATACAATGCACTATATACATATATATGTAACACCCAGACCCAGGACAATTTGAAAAAGGTCATTCTTCACTTTGCCCTGTCCGGGAATCGAACCCGGGACCTCGTGACTCAAAGGAAAGAGCTCCGCGCCACACCGGCCGACATGAACAATTTATGTTGAACAATATTATACTTAACTCAGATTTGTTTATAAATTATCTGCAGTACGTAATATAATTATGTACCTAGGTACTAATTTTTTTTTCAGGTAGATTTTACCTATTCATTTAAAATTTATAAAAATTCTTTCCATGATTTTTTAAAAATTGAAATATCAGAACTACATATGTTAAATTGTATGGATAACGATTCTAATTTGAGAATGTATAGAAAAATTATCATATAAATAGGCCAATCTATAAAAAAAAACTTCATTGTTGATTTTGTATAATTCTCCATATTGCATTTTTTATTGAAATTAAAAATGTATGGCGTAAATAATTTTCTTCGTAATTCTTCTCTGTCTGCAAATTTCACTACACAATCTTGCATCAGAACTACCTTCATGAACACATTCTTATTTTCATCTTTAATAGCACAATTTTTGGTTCAATAATAATTTTCCATCTGCAAAAATAAAATACAATTTCAAATACAATCTGTGCACGTCCACATTTATGTGACAGAAGATCTATCGATACATAAATATTAGTCGAATAATTCGGTAGTTACATGGCAATAGGTTGTATCTCGCATTTTTTGCGTGTTCAAGTTTGTTCCATAAAATGCTCAAAATAGTGTAATATTTGATGTGGCAAAAGGATATGTCTCTTTATAGTCAGAATAAAGAGAGAAAAAACGTAACTTATTGACATGTAGAAAGATTGTTTTCATCAACATGGCAAAAAAACTCAAATATTTTTAAACTGCAAGAAATTATTTGTGTGTGAAAATTCATTTTCAAACATTTATAAATAATCAAAACACTGTTATAATTTTCACTATATTTATTCACACTAACGTTTTCGCCCACTTCAATGGGCATTCTCAACAGTACTGAAACAGTAAAATGTCACCTACAAAAATTGAAGGTGGTCACAGAGGGGGGAGATTTAGTGAATGTTACATACATCTTATAGAAGAAATTATTAAGAGAATGTTACATCTATCTTGTAGAAATAATAATTACCTTCATTTTGATATATAATGCTCGAAATTTGGCTGAAATATCTCTTTTGCAAACTTTGTTTTTGCTCTCCTGTAAAATTATGTTTTAGTGAGATACAACCTATTGCCATGTAACTACCGAATTATAGTAAACAAATATTAGTACACATTTCGTTCATATTAGTTATAGTAATTTGGTTCTTAATATAGCAGAACCTACAGATTATTTTAGCACAATGCAACAGGCGACGTGGGGGCGCTAATAGCGCCATAATTCTCCATATTGTTTTTATTTTTGAAATTAAAAATGTATGGCGTAAATAATTTTCTTCATATTGTTTCTTCCCGTGAATTTGTAAGATGTTTTAATAGCCTATAGTTTATTCCGGGCGGAGAAGAATCCAACAAATCAGAGATCATTCAAATCAGTACAGCCATTCTTGAGTTATAAGTGTTGTAACACACACGACTTCCTTTTATATATTAGATATCATATGTATGGTGTTTATTATGAGTTATCTGTTAGGCTTATAACACAGGTGTTTATATTGGACATAAAATATTACGATATTATAGGTTTCATAATGAGAGCAATACATATATGCCTGTGGCATGAAATGATGATTTACCACTCAGTATATGGGTTATAAACAATTCATATGATTATCTAATGATTATCGATAATTACCTTATGCAAAATGCAGATCAAATACCTATGTGAAACGATGTACCAAAAAATTATATAATTTACTATGATATCGAGGAATAAACTCTATGTGAGATTTACACTTGAACATAGATTGTTAATTTAATACTATAAAAGACCTAACGTAGAGGTCACTTCTAGATAAAATTATTTTAAATGTAAATATATCTCTCGAAAACATTTGAAAGTCATGTCTAAAATTTAAAAAAAATCTTCTAGTAAGTGCTTGTTTTTTATATGCATAGCTCAATTAATGTTTTTATTAAGAAATACATTCATTTAATAAATTTAAATGAAAGTAAATTTAAAAAAAAGGTTTATTACAAAAATGAAATAACCAAACCGAATCGAGATATGGTTGTGGTTGGTGATTTCTAAATCCAGTTAAACAATAAAAAATTGGTAAATTTTTTAAGCATTGTATTTTTATTTTCAATATAGGTCAAGGGACCTTGCATCCCTTGCGTCTCCGCGACCATAATAGATCTATTGTGGTTATGGGTTAGTTGGAAGATATCGCGCTTCTGCGATAAACTCGCCCATTGCACAAATTTATTTGTTTGGTTCTGCAATGTTTGTGTTTTAATAATGTTTGTTTTTTTGTGCAATAAAGATTTTTATTATTATTATTATTATTATCTATTGTGACATCTTTCTGTGACATATCTCACTCTCAAGGAGAAGCCTCACCTTCTCAGAGTCCAGCAGTGGACCTCCGAGGATATGACTTCTGTTGCGAGCGAGTGAGTCACAGTTACAGAGGATGTGGATAGAAGCATGGTATTACCTGTTTCAAAAATAGCGAAAATGTATACAGTTTGTGGTAAAACAAAACTTTATAGCATGTGGAAATCTTCTTTGTCCATATTTTGCTCTCTGATTCGGATCTCGAGTAAACCCGGCCTGCAATAGTTATACGGTATAAATATTAGCATTTTAATTTATACTCCTTTTACTATGTAACATATTTTACTTACCGGCTAATTACAAGAAAAACTATATTTGCATAAAATTCAGGAGTATATCTCATTTATCAACGGTGTTTTATCATTATAATATTGTGATAATACACCTGAATCGTTTCTAGAGACATAGAAGCTTTTCTTTTTTGAAAATGCATGCTGAAAATACAGAAAACCAATTCATGTAATTCAATTTACATCATTATTAATTTACTCCTATTTTTTTGACACAGAAAACATTGTTATAAGAGTGGTGTACCATAAAAGCTAAAAAGAAAACGAGCATTCTATTCTACACATTATATATTTATTATTCAACTTACTGTCATTGCCATCTACAAGATATGTACCTACATATATTTGGACATATAATTTGTATATTGGTGTTAGATTACTTATAGATCATATTATAATTAAAGCTTCCAAGTTTAAGTACATTTAAGTTTGACTAAAAATATGTGATTTTTCACATAGCAATTCTCACTTCCGCCGTATTTATTTCTATACAAACGTATAATTTTCTTAAAATCTCGAAGATCTCGCAGAAAATTTTCAATGTTATTTATTTCTATCATCTGTGTAAATAGAAATAATTATATATTCACATATTTTTTAATTATTATTCATAAGTTATGTATTTATTTTCTAGTTTTGTTGTTATTGATGATGAAACACATTACAAACTTGACATATATAAGTATGAAAACATTGAATACTTTTTTCAAACAATAAAATTTGTACCTGATATTGTTTAACTGTTAAAATCTATCTATTTATAAAGTCATATAACTTCACTCATTCTATAGAACATTCAGATATATGGAGCTGAACTATTAGGAATGTCGAAATGATCAGGTTACTGACAAAACGAAGATCTTCTAAGGACTGAGGCATTTTGAGTAAAAGAAGTCGTTAATTGAATATTAATTTTAGTTGGCAAGATTGGACTTCTGTTTACAATTCTGTAAACAAAAGGGGAGTTTGCCCAGGTGCCGGCATTCACGACACACGCTTTTAGTTTACTGTGAAAGGTGTATAAGGTTGTATTTGGGTTCATAATTTAATTTTTAATTATTTTTCCAATACTTCACAAAACATACCTAATTGATTTCGAATAAGTAGATCTTGTGCACTTGGAAATTTTCTAAAGGACGTGACGAATATATGATGTACGAAATACATAAAGTTAAAATTATCATTGAAGACTAAGAACTAGTGTCTACTCAACCCATCTATAAAATAATGTATAAACACAATGATAATTATAAAACATCTTGGGCTATGAATATTTCAATAACAATTCCTTGACAATAAAATGTACTTAGAGTTATTACAAAGGTTCACATGTGTTTTGTTTTAATTATATGAACAATATTTACTAAAGAGTACATTACCCTATGAAAAGATCACCTTATCTAATAGTAATCTATTTATCCCTGCTCTACTTCTGAAGCCCTGTAATTTTACCATAAATAGCAATGCATCTATTTAACTCATTGCAATTGTTGAACCACGAATTTTCAAGCAACATTTATATTTTCCGAAAATTCAGATCTAAAAATGTATTTCTTAAACTCACTTTACAAATTTTTTGTTGTTGTCGTTTTGATTAAGGTAAAATTGCTTCATAATTTTGTTGTCTGTTATATAAAATATTTTAGAGTTACTAGTAATTTGACCAACGCGGGCTTCTCCCAACATTGTTTTGTTCAAATCCTATAAGTACTGTTTGTCTCTGTATCTTATTTCACTTTTTACTAATCGCCCGATGATGGAGTCATGTACAATACTGGTTCTTAGTGAAGTACAACGATTTTCTTCTTCTTTCTGTTTTGTTACCTTTCTACTAACCAGATTTATTTTCATTTCATAAAAATGTAGTATTTTTATTGGTAAAATATCACTGCTTTTGTTGT
Organism: Athripsodes cinereus; assembly: GCA_947579605.1. Taxonomy (NCBI): domain Eukaryota; kingdom Metazoa; phylum Arthropoda; class Insecta; order Trichoptera; family Leptoceridae; genus Athripsodes; species Athripsodes cinereus. Next base: position 12,107,312 of record OX388315.1, read on the forward strand.
TTTTCTTTTTTATAGACCAATGAAGGATCCACAATAGAAGAGTTGAATAACTCAACTCTTGCAACTATCAATAAATTTTTGAACGAGACCAATTCCGCAGTTCAGGATGCTACGCAGACTAGTATCAAACTGATAACAGATATTGACTCTGCTCTGATGTCCGTCATTGATAACATAAAAGGACAAGTCAATAATACAATGAATGAAATAAATCGAAACATTCGAACTGCTGTGGACCAGTCTGGAGGCATCGTAGGAAAGATCACTAACTGTACAGATGTGAGAACCCTATCATATTTTTTCATTTTTTTCTCAAATTTTTAACTACATCACTCAGTGCATTACTGGCAACTTTGTTTTGATGCACTAGTATCCTTTAAAATATTTACCCTTTTTGTCGAAAATTAAAAGGTCGTGGATTCGAGTGCATTGATAACTATTCCATTTACACGACACATGTGAATTTGTTAAGAGTTTTCTAATCAACGTTTGATTAATTATTGACGTTTTTCTCATTATCTTATATCATAATCAAACTATTAACTGTCCAAAATATTGAAAACTAATCTCTGAAATCACTTGTATTTACATTTATCCGTAAAAACCTAAACACACTACGTTTATATTTTTTATACAGCAAGATTACTATTGAAGAGTTGGGTATTGAAAAATAAATTAAAATGAAATCTCATATATTGTAATTAATAAACAGAATAATGTTAATCAACGAACGATTCTATTTCAATAGTAAGTTAAAATACTGTATTTATCAAGCACCTTGGCCATTTAAAGGTAATGTTGATTGGTTTATAATAATACTCTGATTAAATATGGCATCTACTTTTAGCCGTAATTATTTTCACCAATTGCAAATTAAAAATAATATGCGAATGCCTATTTTTTCTTTTCTTATACACATTCCTTATACCTTAAAACTTCTACGTAAAGTGTCCATAAGGTGTTTGTCAGTTATTTTAAACAATAGTGAAAATAGATATAAATATGTAACTCAATATCACGGGGTATTACATACATATAGTGTGATACAAATAGCTTATGGGCTACATAATGTCGTCATATGTTTTCAAATTTAAGGGAAAATTGAGGAGTCACAAAAACAGGTCTGATTATATTTTTATATTTTTTTCATTCTGCTATTTATTCAGTTACGTTGTAAATATATATATTTTGTCCATTTTTGTTCCAGGAATATAGCGTAGAATTATCTAATTTCCAATCACTTCTCTTGAACAATATGACTGGATGCATAAGTGATAAAATACAAACTGCATCAGCCACAGCCACTAATGTGATTAAGGCTACAGCAAATTTGAGCAATATTGCAGTCCAAGCAATAGATAAAATCGGTGCTCGCTGTCCTCAACCGAACCCACAAGATATATTCGGATTTTTCGGATACTCTTTATGTGTCACCTATGCTGTTTCTGAGCTCGCTTCAGAAGTAACACAAAATATTGCCACAATCACAATCAATGTAAGTACGAGTACATATAAAAAACTCACGTTTATTTTTTTATTCAATATCTTGAATATTACGGCCACCTTAAAGTACCACAAATATAATAAAAGTAAATTCTATTCTTTTAATATAATAATTACCAACAAAACTTCTTATTCTTTGTTACATCAACTTTCTTCGTGATAAAGAATGATAACGAAAATAAACTCAAATCATTTCATTAGACAAGTTTGTATAGGTACTTTATGGAAAATATTGCGTACCGCTCATTTGATTATCCTAATTTTTAGGTGGCTACAGGAAGTATCCTTATTGCGAGTCTCTCCAACTTACCTCTGGACCTGACAACATGCTTCTCAGTGAGAACCGGCTTTGCCCTGTTGAACTCTGCACCACTAGTTGGAAAAATAGTGCAGTGTACATTGACTCCATCATAAGGGCTTTAAACTTAAATTATTTAAGCAATTCTTGGTTTAATAACAATTTCTATTTACAAAAACTTAAAAAATAAATAAAAGACTTCAACAATATATTTATCAATTATTATTGTTAAAATATTCATAATTTAATATTTAATTGTGATTTTCATTGCTACAATTATTATAAAATATATCCTTCAACGTGTTAGTATATAATTTCCACATATTGGTATTTTTACAAACAAACTCTCTTGTCTTTCTATCGGAGTTATCTCATTCAATCCATCATATATTTCTTCTTTTTCTCCTTGGGCATTTATTAGTCCCAATTGGTGGTGTGGTCTGCCTTTCTTGTTTTGTTTCGCCACTTGGTTCTGTCGAGCGCATCCTCATCCTCAATCCATAATATATACGAGAGATAATTTTATTTGAGAGAATATTTGAAAAAAAAATGTTGACCAAACCTTATGAAACTAAAACTGCGCATTGATGTTGAATTTGACAATGATTTTTTTTTAATATACTAGCCGAAAGAAGATAAAGTTTCGCTTATACTTCGCATGAATCTGATCAGTTATTAGAATATACCATGATGGGGTCCGAATATGGAAGCTATATGATCGAAAAAACAATTAACCAGCAAGTAACCATCTCACCTCTAATCTAATCATTAACGTTTATGGTATAGACTAGTAACACAGTAGGTACTAATGTACAAAAAAACATCTTAAATTAAAAATAATTAAAATAATAGCATGCTGTTTCACAACATAACATTGAGATACCAATAGTCTCTTTCCGACTCATACATAAATATTGCACATCCTATATACTCAACAGAGCCCTAAAAGGATCACTTCAATAAAAAAAAAAATCTCATAAAGCCCTGCAACACCAATGTGTTTGGTCGCAAAATTTGATTGGTGACATTACCAATTTTCCTTTGAATTTCTTGTCTATACAACTGTATTGGGTTGGTATTACTAACAGACATTCGTATTACTCTGATATCGGTATCATGTGCCATAGGAACGGCATAAAACAGGATCATTAGATCGTCGAAGAAAATAGAAGAATATCATATTAGACAAAGTATCAGTGATATACGAAAGGAATGTGGAATGAGAGTTGGTGTAATTACAAGGATGAATGAAAGTTGGTGTAATTACAAGGATAATTGAAGAGAGACCCACCTCACACCCGGATATTTCAGGAGTCATAGACTCCTATTTATCCGCACATTCAAACCAAAATTGTCCTCACGGGCGGGCCATTGGGCAGGTCTGAAGGACCGACCGGCTAAAACCGCCGTCGTGGGAATCTTTTAAACTACACTCTCTTCAATGCCCCTTTTGAAAGTATGTTTATTTTATTGAATAAAAAAAAATACAAAATTATATAAAAAAAAGCATAAAACAGGACAAAATAAAGTACAATTAATATAAGGTAGATAACATCGAGTAAATATGATATATAAAAATTGCTGAGTAACAAAAGCCGAAGTGAGGTGTCCAGAAACTTGTTATTTGGCGTTCAGAAGGCGCGAGCCCGAGAATCACCAGTGCCGAATGGTGTGAAAACATTAAACCCTCCCAAAAGGGACATACCTCCCAAACCTACTCTCCACCAAGGGAAACAGGACGATACAACGAGAAAACGAGTTCACTATCGCGCCAACGCCACAAAGGGCAAAAACCAACCCTAAGACTCTCCCGCGTCAGGCGGGGGTGAACCCGGCTGACGCAGAAGCTCCCAACGAGATACCCATACATCCACAAACACCAAAAATGCTTTAAGGTTCCTCGGGCATTGCAGAACCTCCCCAAACCAAATTGGTCTGGGAGTGCTCTCACTCATATCATCTATCATTGCATCTCTAGCATCATTCATCACGGAGCACTCCCAAAGGATGTGCCCAGCATACTGCGCCCCCAACCCACAAACACACCACGGGTTCTCCGCTAGGCCAAGGTCATATAACCTGCCCTTTAGATCACCGTGTCCCGTCACAAGCTGGACGGCATGGTGATTGAGGGAAAGGAATCGCCTTTTCATTCTCTCACATACGTCAGGGAGAAAACTGTAGACCAATCTAGCAGTTCTCCCCCGATCCCACCTATCTTGCCAGACCTCCAAAGTTCTCTTTCGGATCATGCCGATTGCCCTACTGAGCCCTCTAGTCCCGGGCTCCGCATGAACGGAGATTCCGAGATGTTCAACATTGCCGTCAGCCTTGAGCTTACGCCTGGCTACACAATCTAAAATTTCTAAATCCGCGGGCAGCACACCAGCGATGACAGGAAGGCCATCGCTAGCGGCCGTTCTATACGCACCGGTGACGGCGAGCAGGGGGAGTCTCTGTCCCCTCAAGACCGCCGCGGACACAGAACCAACAGCAATACGGTGCGACCAAATACGAGCACCATAAGTGACCTGAGCCACATACGTCGCCCGATAAATGGTACGCACAGTCCGCGCCTTAAGGCCCCAAGTACCACGACTGAGTCTGCGTAGAGTGTGAAATAACACTCCCGCTTTTTCGGCAGTCGCTCGCACGTGCGGAAGAAAGGTGAAGCCCCTGTCAAGGACAACCCCCAGGTATCGGACTTCATCGACAACCCTCACAGGATGCCCATCCATCCGAAGCACCGGGTTCCTGCCCCTTCCCAGCACACCCTTCAACCACAGCGCGGAGGTCTCGCTCGGTGAGAAAACAAGCCTATTCACCCTGCCCCACGTCAAGATGCGATCTATCGCGATACTAAACTTGCTTTCGATCGCACTCCTCGTATCTCCGGAGAGTAAGAGAAGTGCATCATCGGCGTATGCAAAAATTGTGCAACCAGGCGGCAGCTCCATCCTCAGAAGGTCATCAAATAGGACATTCCAAAGAAACGGTCCAAGGACCGATCCTTGTGGGCAGCCTATGCTGACTTCCCTCTCAACTAAATGCCCTGCGTGGTGAATTACCACAGACCTTTCGCTGAAGTAGCTGCAGACTATGTCATACAACCAGCGGGGACAGCCCCGTATCTTCAATTTGGCCAGGATAAGCGGCCACCACGCATTGTCAAACGCCCCAGCTATATCCAAGAAGACACCCAGTACATTCTTTTCTCGCCTTTCATCCTTCCATTTCAGACAAGCTTCAATGGCATGCTCAGTAGAGAGACCCCGGCTAAAGCCAAACTGTTTAGAACTCCCTTGCGTCAGAGCCAGTCCAAGCCGGTTCCTCACCAAGATCTCGAGGATCTTGCCGAAGGAAGGCAGCAAGGTAATCGGTCTGTACGCCTTGAGGTCCGACAGCGGCTTGTCATTGCCTTTAGGTATCACTCTGAGCAAACCTTTCTTCCATACTTTTGGAAAAACACCCTCTTTCATACAACGCTGGAAGAGCTGTAGCATCTCCGCTGGACAACTCTTCCAGACGTTTTTGACTATCATACCATTCAGTCTGTCAATCCCTGGGGCCTTTTTTGGACCTAATGTTTTGATGATCCCATTTAGTTCGCTGTGAGTCACGACGCTTGCAGCATCTATAGTCTCTCGAGCGTTAAGGCAGCGCACCAGAACACGCAACCCTGCATGAAATGGGCTGTCCGTGGACGTCGAGTCCAGTGGCACTAACCCATCTAAGAGGACCCGCAGTGTGTCATCAATGCACACAGTTTCATTACCGCCAGCAACAATACTAGTAAGATAATGATCGGCGGACCTTTTGGTCTTGACAGCTGTGCGCGTCACAGACCAAGGTTCGGCGTTTCCAGTTTCTGTGAGGATTACAAGGATAAATAAGTTAAGATGGTTTGGGCACGTGGAAAGAATGAATGAGAACAGAATGACTATGAAGATTTATTTGGCTGAGAGAAATGGTGCGCGGAGGCGTGGGCGTCCGAGGATTAAATGGCAAGATCATTTCAATCAAATCCTACAGGATGGTCATGCGTTGAGCACATTGAACAGGAGAGCATGCATGAGGAATTGTATGACAGTGACGGAAGCGAAAGATGTATGCAAGGATAGAAGGAAGTGGCGCTCGATCCTTTCTGCCTACCCCGCGAGGGAAGCGGCGTGATGGTATGTATGTCTTTCTAAAATAACAACAATGCATAAGAGGTACATGAACAACGTTCAGGAGCAAATTGAAGAAGTGCCGAATAAATCATCCGTAATACATGCATAAAATATGAAAAATTAAAACAATTAATTATTTTATCATGAAAATTTAACAAATTTAATCATCGGGCCTACAAATTATAATTTCTTCATTGTCGCGAAAAATCTTCACCTGAATAAACAAGCACATCTCACGCAACAACACCTTTCTCTCTGAATTAAGTTTCTGCCATTGTTACCCAGTAAATGCGTACAAAATAATATGTAAATTCAAACAGTTTTGCGTATTATGAAATACTTACATAACATTTCTGTAATATTTTCAATAACATATTCTATGCTATCTCCGGATATTGACATTTTATTGACGTACTGAAACACAAGGTAACAGGATCAAATACAATTTTGAATATTTATGAATAGAATTTGTAATTGAAAATGTAAGTATAAATATCGCTAATTATTTTTCTGGAAGGCAATTCAGTTTCGCAACAGAGTGAAGTATATTCAACTAAAAGAAAAACACAAAATGTTCTTCAAAGTAGCAACATTCATGGCTATGACCATTTTCATGGTCCAGGTAAATTTTTGTTTTCAAATTAATCAAATCTAACATTTGTTAAATTTTTATGGTAATGTAATCCCATAAATCTTGTTTCTTCATCATACTTTAAGTATGGTTTAAATAATAACAAAATATTGCAAGCAGATAATAATTTTGATGCTTCTATTCGATCAATTTCAACGCAGTAGTAATTATTTTATAACTTTACCACTATAATACCATCACAGCATATTCCACAATATAGACCATTAAAGGTCACGTGGTCTTGTCTATGATTTGCTTTTGCTTGGGGGGCAAACAGTCAGATTGCGCAAATCATCCTTGTAGGATGTCATGCCATAAGAGAAAAAACAGAAAGTCAGACGACAAAATAATAACAAAATCGACACTGACAGTTTTTTTGATTATTAGGTATTCTTTAGGCGTTCCACGTAATATTAATCGTCTGTTGTGTTGGGATGCCTGATGCCCCTCAATGATTTTTCTGTGACGTCATCCTTTAATGGTCTATTAGGATAGCCTGCAGACCGACCCCCTAGACCCTAGACAAACCGTAACTTGGCGATCGACTACAAACAAATTTTCGGCAATAACCGCAACTATAACGCATAATAACACGGTACATGTATGTAGGTAGATTGTCGAAAAGTTCGCCAGTCTGTAGTCGATCGCAAAGTACGGTTTGTCTACGGCGCCAGCTGTTAATAGTAAACAAATAAGCTGTCTCCTCTGTGCCAACAAATAATTGGGACAATCTGGATGGAAGGCACACCTCATTGCTGAATTAAAGATATAAGATTTTTATATTTTTCGAAAGATATTTTTTTCGAACACATACCTTTTATAGGACACTCGAAAATTACGGAAAAAGTGGAAGACCTATTCTTTATCAACTTGTATTTATTTATTTACTTCAAGTACCACAGGGTTTTTATTTATTAACTTCTGAATGTCCAATTGATATATCCAGTAACATTGAAATTAAAATTTAATAGGCTTTTTATGTACTCCTATATACGAGTAAGTTCATTATCGTAAAATGTTACTTTTTTTAAACTTTTACTATTCTGCAACGCTATAAAGGTATGCTAGAACAAAATCAACCCTTTCTCCTCAGAGTAATTTTGTCCCCGTGACATTCTTACAATGATCTGAAATTATTGTCATAGTATTTTTTTTTACATTTAAAACAATATACCTATTCTTAGATTTAAAAAAACACAATTAAATCCAAAACAACCTCACAGTGAATAATACTTAAGTGGGTATGATAAAATTTCACAAGTTTCCCTAATATAACAATTAAACCTTACGTAGCTACCTACAACATACTCTATCCAGGTATGTGACTAAATCAGAGGCGCACAGAATCTAATAATCATCTCATATTGTATCACATACATACATACAAAGGTGGTTCTACTGACTGTATTCTGTGAAAATTGCTCACTGTTAGAGGTCTATAATTGCATGATTGAAATCGCAAAATAAAAATTCTATCACATGAACAATATTGAGTTAAAAATCACTTTACAAATTTTATTTCTTCTTGTAAACTGAGTGTAATTGATATATTATTTCTCTTCTAGCCGAATGAAGTAATGCTTCAATATTCTCCCATCCCCGTAGTGAATGATGCTATCAAGAACTTTGTAGCCACTGCCAACACCACCCTTCAAAATGCCATCAATCAGACAAACATCGTCACCGCTCAGTTCAATGCTCAAATAGATCAATTCGAAGCAGGAGTCAGTAATAATGTGACAGCTCTGTTAGCCAATTTGGACAGTAGAATAGCGGCTGAAGTTGCTAGAACAGGAGGTGCACCAGAGAAAATTTACAACTGTACAAAGGTATACCTTGTATTTAATAGTATCTTGTCTTTTTTCAATGATTTACAATTTTTGTTTCAGACATTAGTTATTTTAGCTTCATATATAAATGAAATGTGCATTATATACTAAAATTTTCCGGGTTTTGCAGCTACATATGAACAAAATGTTTCCCAACATTTATAAAATTTGACATAGATGTGCGTTATTACATAATCAACGATTATTTATACTTTTTTTTTATTTCAGCTTGAAAAACCAAAAATTGATGCATTTGCAAACAACACGTTCTACAGTCTTACCGGATGTGCCACAGAAAAGATCACACAAGGTATCAATGCTATCAATGAGATTTACAAATCTGTTTCAAACTTGTACAAAACTGTGACCAATGCTACTACTAGAATCAACGCAAAGTGCCCTGCACCAGCAGCAGGTGCAAATATAATTGATCAATTGGGTCATTTAGGATGTGTCACCACTGTTATCGCACAAATTACTGTGGAGATGACGGGTTACACTCTAACTCTTACTACAAATGTAAGTAAAATATTTCCATTTATTAAGCTACAAATAATATGTCTTTCTATATATTTCTATAAGAAAAAATATACAAATTGAGATATTAGGTTTGTGCAGAATGTCCACCCCTTGCCAATTATAAAATAAGTCATTCAGGATATGTGACATGCTTCATCGCTGAATTGAAGATATTAATTTTCTCATAGGTGAGATTTTACGAGCATCAGCCTTCAACAGGACACTCAATAACATCTTAAAAGAGTAGGAGAACTATTCATTACTGAGGATTCCACAGAACAGAATATACTTTGTCAACTAATTAAAGAGACGTATAACTTATTAAAATCATAACATAAATGCACAAAAAACTGGCTAATTACATTGCATTTTTATCATTAGCCCTGAATAGCACATAACGAAATGAATTTTCGTATTTCTGGTACTGTTTTTTAAACAGAACATAAAATATTTATTTTTGTTTGTTGTTTTCAGGTTGCCATCGTTTCATATTTGATTGCTGATATTCCCAACTTCCCAGCTCAATTTGCAACTTGCCTCACTACGAGAAGCTCAACAGCTGCTCTCAACTTATTGCCGATAATTGGAGAAATCGCACTCTGTACCATCTTCGGCTAAGAAGATGAAAACCCCTGATGATTCGAGCAAATATTATTTACAACGCTTAACATTTTTTGAACATAACTTTTCTTAAATAACAAATGGTTTCGTGATATAATTAATACAATACAATACAGCTTATGAAATTCATATTAACCTTTTGAAGTGTGATGTAGTAAATGAAATATTGCAATACCTACTAATGTTTTATCGGTAAATAAAGTACATATTATCATAAAGTTCTTCTTTTACATTCTATTCATCACCCTATTTCTATTCAGCAATTCAGAATTGACTTTAGAAAAATAATCAAAGTTTTTTGTTTTAAATAATATTATTTTCATTAATTGTATCGGCATTTACTACCCCTACACCCTCACTGTAAATCCTAACGAACTTTTGTATTTGTTTTTGTTTAATTCAGTATAGATCAGCACCTGATGATGCGAACTCGGAGTCCGCGAAACCGGTCGTGCGTTAGTCTTACTCAACAGTAACACAAAACAAAATAATAATAAATATTTATTTTATTTTATTTGATAGTATTATTTTGATTAAAAAAAAGGCTTTCAAACCGACTGACATATTATTTTCACAATTAATTAAACATGTTTATTTTTTTTTTTAAAGAAATTATCAATATCTTTGAATATCTGGATTCTTTTTCCGGGAAATTTTAGTAAATTCTCTCAGTAAATAAAAATATATGTATTCACTGTGTTGGTGTCTAAGTAGTGGAATTCCACAATGAAATTAAAAACAAAAGCAATACATGTCTCTTAATAAAAAGCAATATAGTAATTTATTTTTTTCAATTACAAATGTATATCCCTGTATCTCAATATATTATTTTGTTTAATAATTCTCGAGCCCGACTGAACATTAAAAAAAAACAATTCTATTCTTTTTCGAAATTTCAAAAATAATGTCCAATTAAATCACAACTTGACTAGGTATGTAGACTTTGTGTCTTAGTTGCCTGAATTCGTATACTATCTTCTAATTCCATTATTTACAATGCAAACGTAGGATGCATACAATGCAAACGTAGGTTATTAACAATGCAAACGTAGGTTACATTACATACAGCTAGAGGTAGTATGATTATGAAAACACCATCGTATAATCACGTTTGTCTTTATTGAAATGATAATAAAAATAATATATGAAATATATAATATTAGCAATTAGTGTAGATACTTTCGGAGTTTTTTTTTAATTACAACAAATATTCATAAATAGTTATTATTAAATCACATGAAAACTATATCATTAAAAAATACATAAGCAAACATTTTAAAACAGAAATACACCTTTTTTTTGCTGAAAAATACATTTCATCAAAAAACATCCACACTTATGGACAATAGTGTAAATTAGTATCTACACATTATATCTCAAAAACATTATGTTGAACCAAGATATTATATTGACGTTAGATCATTAAATACAATGAAATAATATTTGATCATTGAATGAACTATATCATCATCATCGCCCTCAACGCTCCTCCCGGGAGCACAGGGCAGAAACCAGCCTCCTCCATTCAGAGCGTCTCTGTGCCAATTGCGTCACCTCTTTCAACGATATTCCTTGCGCTCTGATATCGTTGTCATAGGAACGGTGTATTTTGAAAGAGGGACGCCCGGGCCGACGGAACCCCTGTGGACGGAAGAACAGTGCTCTTTTTGGCCAACTATCATTAGGCATTCTCAAAACATGTCCCAGCCAGGACCACCGTCTCTCCTGTATTACGGAGATTACAGGTCTCTGCTGGGTGCGCCGGCGCACAGCATCATTTGTAACATGTTCATACCATTTGACATCCAAAATCCTTCTAAGACACTTGTTTTCAAAGCTTAGTATCTTCCGCTCTTGAGCCTTGGTTAAGTGCCAAGACTCACAGCCATATAGAAGGATTGGGATGATGCACGCATTGAACAAGCGACATTTTGTCCCGATGCTGAGTCCAGACGCCTTCCAAACTTTGTTCATGTTATTGAAAGCCCCGCTAGCTGCTCCTATGCGGATTGGTAATTCCGACCGGAGATCACCCTCTGGCGTTATGGTTGCTCCCAGGTACCTGAAATTGCTAACCTGAGATACTTGGGAATTACCAACTATTAGTTGGGTGTGAGTACTCGTGCATGTACTATTACATATGTACTCCGTGTTACCAGCGTTGATACGGAGACCAAGGCGTAAGGGATTTTCATAAAGAGCATTAGCGTTCCACTGTAATCCGTCCACAGATGTATCAAAAAGGGCTAGATCATCCGCATATTCAAGATCGTGCAGCACTCTCACAGACGTCTCACTGTTTTCACGCTGTGATAAAGGCACACCTGAATAGATTTTCTGAGCAGGTAGTCCATAATTATGGCAAAGATAAAAGGTGAAAATACACAGCCCTGCCGGACTCCAGTGGTGATCCTGAAGGTGTCAGTTGGACCACTTGATGTTCTGATAGAACATTCAGAGTCCATAGTCCAGAGATAAAATTATTGAAGCCAGATATAATTTGAAAAATGTTATAAGCAATAATGCTTGACAACAAACACATGACAAAAATTGGACCGTCAGATACCCCAGTCTGCAATTTTTTTGCAGAAAATAATGAAACACATATCCACATCCTCTGTAGGTACTTGTGACGCACTTGTTCGCAAACGAAGTCACATCCTCGGAGGACCATTGCTGGACTCTGAGAATGTGAGGCGTCTCACAGCAAGACAAATCGTGAGTTACATGACGCACCTAGGTCTTGGGAGTGAGATATGATACAGAAAGATATCACAATAGATCTACTATGGCCGTGGTGACACAAGTGATGCAAGGTCCTTTGACCTTTATAAAAAAATAAAAATAATGCTTGACCAAACTAGGTACAAGAGGTGATATCTTTAGACTTTTATTAGACACATACGTCTCCTTTTCCTTGTTATAGATAAGACGATGCCCGCTGTGCCTATAGGTACTCCCTCAGGAAATTTCTGTGGATTGATGCTTCCAGGACCTTCATCCAATAAATAATTAATTTTTTATCTTCTTAATGCCTTTAATTGTTGAGTGTTTAATCAATGACTGAGAGCTAATCAGATAGATGTTTCAAGATCAGAAGATCATTAAAAAAGTATTGCCATTTGTGAACTATGATTAGTAACATCCATTATCATTTCATTATTGCACAAGGTTGTATATTTTCTTATATAAGATTACAAGTCTCTCTGATGAGCGCTTTATTACATTAGTGTATTCTATTCTTTACGCTTTATCGTTCTTGAAAATGTTTACAAGACATTCAGTTTTATTCTTATTAGTTTGTTTTTTCTTTAAGGTATGATTATAAAAACTTTTGTTTCAAAAATTTAGTCAATGTAATTTAGTATATCTTTTTATAGCTTAGTAAATAACTCACGCAAATAATGATTTATACATATTTTATACGTTTCAATATTATTTACACTTGCTTTAAGTATATGTTTAATTAAATAATACTTTATGTTCACGTGTAAACTTTAGTGTTAAAATTAATCCGTTTTAATTCGAATCGAGTCATATTTCAGATTTACGAAAATATTGCGGGCAATAGTATAAACTTTTAAAATATTAGTCTTTAGTTAGTCTAAATTTTAATTGATAAAACATTATTTAATTTTATTACAGGAACTTAATAATTTTAAAAAAAGGACTAAGATTCCAGCGTTGATAATCAATAAATATTCTTCATGTAAAATGTTTTATAATAATATAAAATAATTATAATTTCAGGAATATGAATGTGTCGAAGTTAAATCGCCAAGACTTCTTGACCTTCAAACTCAAGTAAACGACGCAACAGCCAAGTTTAATTCAGATGCACAAAAAATGATTGAAGATGCAAACACAAAGGCTCGTCTATATACAATTGATATACAAAAATTTGGGAATGATAGATCTGTAGACGTAAAGAAAACTTTAACTGATCTACAGACAAAATCAAATCAAGAGTTGAGTACGAGTGTGGTGCAATCTGGAGGGTTAATTGAGAAGTTGCATATGTGTACAAAGGTACGATATTTTCTTCTTCTTCTTCGTGTTGTAGATCATTGATCTGTTAGTTCGGAAGTTGATGCCTATTTTGATGCTGAAGACCAGCTATCTTTCCATCTTTTTGGGGGTCTTCTTCGGGGCCGTGAACCGACTAGTGTTTCCTCTGCAGCTATATATGCGATTTTGTTTTCAGCCATCCGATCCATTTTTATGCTATTTAATTTTTATCTATAATTTTTTTATAGCACTGACAATAATTGTGAAGGTGGAGTAGATTAGTAACTAGATTCAAACTACAACCTTCCTTCTAAAAGGCCGAGAATCTACTAAATCACTATCTACAATCTAATATTAGAAAAAAAACATTGCAAAAGAAAAAGCCATGAAAGATAATATTACCCATATTTTAAATTGTATTATTGTTTTAGACATACGAAGTTGAACTTCAAGAATTTGCTGTGGATTCCTTAAAAAATATATCAGGCTGCATCACAGATAGAATTAGCAAAGGTATTTCCATAGTAAGCAATATTGTCAAAGCTTCATTGAATATCACAGAAATTGTTATTGGTCTCCCAAATAGAATTAAGAATATGTGTCCACTTGTAAGTGATTCAGTGATTGATAAAATTGGACACTTGGTGTGTGCTCTTCAGATTATTAGTAATGCTGGTACAAAAGTGGCTGGACAAGGAATTGTTATCAGTGCTAATGTAAGTAGAACAAATTTTGATTATTCATTATAATTATCAAGTTTTGCTTTTTTACATCTCTGTTTCACTATAAATATCAATACATCAATACTTTCTGTACTTTCATTTTTTCCTACATAATTGTTCTTCATACGTTCTGTATAAGACTGGAATTAATAAACCTCTCCTAGAAATATATTTGACAAATTTGAACATAACTTTATATTAAGAGGAAGACCTACTCAAATAAAATATCATGATTAGGTAAAATGTCGTTTAGTATATAATAAAAAAATTCCGCCAAATTATCCAATAGGAGAACACCTTTATTGCTTAGATGTGTGTATTAAGACAAATGTTATATTTGAATGTGTTAGTGCAATACGACACGACGGTATAAATAATAATAATAGTGCATCTCAATACGAGTATCGAAGTTCCGCTGATATTATTATTTTCTCAGCTCATAGTCAGGACCAAGGATTAATAATAATAATAATAATAAAAATAATGCTTAGTCCAAAATATTCAACCAAAGTTTTGTGCGTTTATAATATTACTAGCTCAGTATCCGGCTTTACCCTGAGAATATTGTCAAATAAAAAGTATGATTAGAACAATTCTTGACAAAGAAAGAAAAATTATTTTATAAATAAAATTTTTGATATTATTATGTTGGTTTCTGAAAATTGAAAATTTTAGGTTAGATTAGTTGAAAAACATTAACGATTTATTTTATATCATAGTCTAGTATTTATTATCAATTGAAATATATTTTTTTTTGGAAGTTGACATTATTTACATAGTGATGGTTTATTTTTATCATATTATGATAAAAATAAACCACAATTTGTTATTCAGTGAACTAACTGCACGTAAGGGGTACTGTTCATAAAGACAAGGTCACATTTTGTGCCTTTTTTCAAATTGTCTAATAATATTGTCTAAATCATTACCAGATACTATATAATATATGATAGCAGCCACATTTAAGGATAATCAATAAATACCGACCTATAACATGAAATACACAACGATTATAACTATGCATTTCTATTGCTTGTTTAATATAAACTTCTGTAGCACAATACACAAACAATACAAGCACACATACGAATTTACTCAAATTATTTTTACAAAGTCCAGTGAGTGAATGCGGAAAGAAGCGATGAAGAGGGAGGGGAGAGGTTAGAGGGGGACACACTAGTGCATCACACAGCAGGACACAGTGGCGTGCTTTCCACACATGCAAAATAGCACCCGATTACATATTTTTCATATAAATTTCTGATAGGTATGAAAATATTGGAATATTCCTATGTATCGTAATGGAAATTGGAATATTCCTATGTATCGTAATGGAAATCTGGCGACGGGGGATAGAATTTCAAAAATTTGGGTAAATTTTGAAATTGTAGGCACATACCTACATATCTACTACTTCTATACTATCACGGCTTATCCCACAAGTATGTATGGATGACATTCCTGTAACATTCATGGGTGAGGGAGGGTGCAACTTTTAATCTATTATCCCACAAGTGGGGTGGTCAGCATCAGCCGCAATAAAAAATAGGACATTTAGGAAGGGTGGCAAATCTTATCGCCGAGTTTAAAATGAAAAATTTCTCGAACACCTGACTTTTACAGGACACTCGAAAACTTACAGAAAAAAGTGGTTGACCTATTCTTCACCGAGTGCTCAACGGAACATAAATATAATCGTGAAATATCTCAGTCTTATACTAAATCGAAAAATTGGCGATGTGAAAGAGGAAATGGGGGGAAGGGTATAGACATTTTCTCAAGTCAGGTGTGCTTTTAAATTTTTGTATTAATTTGTGGAATAATAAAATTGCTCATTACCCCACTGGTCCCGCCACTAGTAGGTAATAATAATAATTACAACTTCTAACAAAAAGAGAATAATAATAATAACTACTATAAAATTTTAGCCTATATCTAGGTAGGTACTTCTGCACACACGCACACACACACACACACAGAATGCATTTCTACGTGTTGTAATAATATGCCTAATATATATTATTGGTGGCATAGCTAAATGCAGCTACACTGATGGTAATAATTTAGGGATTTTCGACAAAATGTTTTTTGTATACATATTTCAAATACCTACAGTATTGGTGTTCTTTTTTTAACCAAGCAGGTATATCATAGCACATTAAATTTTGATTAAAAAAACGTTGTGCTCTGGTATTAAAACAAAAAAAGTTATTTTTGTTTACAATAAAAAAAGTGAAAAGAGGTGTTCGAAAAAATAAAGACATAAGTATTACAACTCAATTTCAGCGATGAGGTTTGCCGCCCATCTTGAATGTCTTATTTTTTTTATTGGCACAGAGAAGACGGCCTGCATGTTTATTACATGCAACTGTTCTGCTGGTTACCCTACTTATGGGATAATTATGTCGTGATTTCTTTTTTAAGTATAATGTTTTTTATAAAAAAGTAAATATGGGCAAGCCTACTAAAAAAATGGGTTAGTTGGAAGAAGCGATTAGCTTGCTCATTTTACATGGATATTTTACTCCTTGTTATTTGTTCATATTTAATAATAATAATAAAAAAGATGTATAAAATATATTGTTTTCGATAAATATATTGCATTATGTACTTAATAAGATAAAAAAAAAATATAAAATATGCAAAAAAAATCAAGATTAAATTCGTCGTAAAATACATTTTTCCAAAAGGTATGATCCGTAGTGTAGTACTTATATACTCGAGACTTATATGCAAATATTGTGAAATTATATACCTAATTTAATAATGACAAAAAAACAAACAAAAAATTAGCGCAGACCCCAAGTCCGCACTGCAAGCCGGCTCGGAACCGACTGTGTCATTTTTCTCTCGTGCGCGTATAGATAAAGTATAAGACCTTCTCTTTCTTTGGACAAAAATAAAGACGTCATACAAATATGAATTGTTCCTCAACTGAAGGTTTTTTTAATTTTAAAACTGATTTTAATATTTGTTGAAAATATTTACATGACATTTCACTGCGAAATATTATTAGGCATTATAACAAAAAAAAAATATGTCGCTGTTCCACCCGGTATTCAAGCAAAGTGATTCAAAAACAAAAAAATGATATTTTTTTCGGAATTTTTATCAAAAATATAAATAAACTATCCAAACTCAAAACATTACCATTCAATAGAAAAAGAATTGATCTATAACATATATTTTTTCCGTGAATATGTAACATTATTAAAGACGATTTAAAAAATGTAAAAACCAACAAAAAACCAGCATTTCGCGGTTTCAAAGATTTCACGTGATATTATACATACAAGACATGTGATAAGTTCAATGGCTGTTTTTCCTGTAAATGATATCATATTTAAATTTACATAGATTATATTATGTAGATTACGAGTATACCAGAGTTAACAGTTATGGCGAAGGATCGCTTAAGGTGGACACAGATGGCCTACAAAACGATGCGTGATGGTCACAATCCTCAGAATTGAGGGACCGACGGAGATGATGATGATATTATGCTAGATACATAGTACAACATAACTGCAGGAGTTATGCTTTTGAAACAACCAATCGATCTGAACACAATTATTTAACAAAATGATAGAGCTTCATTATTATCTCAAAAACACAATTATAAATATTGCATTCTAAAAAGCAAATCAAATGTATTTTTTCTTTAGGTTGCCGATGCACTAGCTCTCATTGCTATTATATCTACAATCCAAGTGGAGCTGCCCGCATGCCTTGCTGCCAGATCTGCGGCTGCAGCACTTCGCTTTATTCTTGTTATCAAACCAATAGTCAATTGTACTCTCAAAATTAAGAAATAATACTATCGAATCATTAATTTATTGAACAATAATACACTAAGATACCTATCTACTTATATTTATTTTTTCATAAATTTTTTTGAACATTTAGGTATATAAACTCGTCCTTATCTCAGCTTTCGAGATTATTAGAAAGCAGTAGGAATTCTTTACACCCAATAAAATCATATAGCTCTCAAAAACTTCTCACTTCCTGGTAGCTGAAGTCCCTTGTCTTCCTTTTTCCGTATTACACACCAAGAAACAAATGAGACTATACTCCAAAGAACTTTGTAAAGGATTTTTTCTTAGCGAGGGATGTCGGTTTATTCATATTTTATGTATCCAAATCCATCCCAGGGGAATGTGGTTATCTACTTAATTTGTAATATTGTAAAGAAAGAAATCACTCTAATACCACATCGTTACTCTGAATAAAATAGAGCTAATCTTTCTAATTAATCATTTCAAATATATTATGTATATCAGATATCAGAAGACGTAGTCTAACTAGGTACCTAATGATAATTACAATAAGTAAGTTAATAGCTCTGCAAACCATAAAACCTTTGATAAGATTAGAAGACTGTTATGTTTATTGACCAGATATGTTTTGTTAAACATTATTATTACAAACCATATTTTGATAACAGTTATTTGAATAGTATTCTGCAATACCAAGAAATGATTATCAAATCAAAATCATTTAAATGCTAACAAATAGTGCATAACAACATCTTGTAACAAATACGTTAATTTTTATTCAAATATTTCCATTAATAAAATGACGCATCCTTTGTATATTTTGTCATTTTTCTATGAACTTACTACTTATCTATTTTTTCATTGTTTTTTTGTTTTCACGTGAGCTTCAAGAACTATGTACGAAAACGCAATACCTATCACGATATTAGAAAAAAATGCGTACATGTGTATTGTAAACACGTCTACTTGCTTATGAATAAAAATAACTACTTTTATAAACACAAATAAGATGAGTTTCTTTATAAGACTATAAGACTAATCTTATACAAATTCAAATAAACACCTATAGAGAAGAGACTTACGCAACCTGTCTACTAAACTTATATTTCGAGGATGCATAGGAAGCCGTGGATATCTCAAAAATCCAGGACACTCTCTAGCATCTGTTATTTTAAATTATATAATCGTTTGTCGGTAGTTCGTCGGTAGCCTGGAAGTAGAGTCTCGGCTTTGTCAACAAGGGGTCCGGGGTTCGATCCCAGGTGCCGGCAAACTCCCCTTTCACGACACAAGCTTTTAGCTTACTGTGAAAGGTGTATCAGGTTGTATTTGGGTTTATAACAAAACCCAGATACATATTTTTTTTTTTAAATAAATATATAAAAAAGAACAATAAAAAAAATAAAAGGTAATATAATCATTATTGCTTAGTGTTACTATCGAGTATAACTAATGCACGACCGGTTTCGCGGGCTCCGAGTTTGCATCATCAAGTGCTGATCTATACCCCGAAACCGATCGTCCATTAATTATACTCGATAGTAACACTAAACAATAATAATACATTATATTCATTTTATTATATAATTGAAAATGAAGCGTTACAAATCTTTAATTGTATTTAAATCGTGGTTAGATGGAAGAAATTACTTTATAGTGATAATCTCGCCACTGCACATCGTCCTAGTTTTTAAAAAATTGTATTATTTTGTTAACACTGTAATCTAATGGTGATGTGCAAAAAGAATAAATAAATAAATAAATAAGAAAAACTTAGTAATTTTTCTATCTTTATGATCACTAGATTTCCACTGAAAAAAAGTAGGTACTTTTTACCCGTTAGTTACTATATTGAATTTCCGGCAACAATTAATATCAAAACTCCAAAATATTGAATTTGGAATACTTCATGTTTAGTTTTACTAACTTAATTCATCTTACTAAAACCTAAAAAAATTACAAAAGAAAGAGAGGAAACTCTTTATTTTATTATCAACATGACAAGAATTAGTATACTTTAGTTTATATTTGTTGCACACAGATTTACATATAATAATAATAATAATAAGAACACTTTATTGATCAGAAAAAAAAAATCATGAGCAATTGGCGAGCTTATTGCCTGGAGGCAATATCTTCCAGCTAACCAAAATAATGTGTGATACTATGTTGACAATGTGTAATTAATACTAAATGTGAACAGTTACCTAATACTAAATTTAATTATAACTAATTACATTCTTAGTCCTAAGTAGAACATTATAAATATGTGTCATGTTTCCTCTAATAAATACTATAAAATGAAGGATAAAGGCACGGGGAGGAACTTTTTAGGATAAGATCTCAGAGGACGTCCATGTCAAGACAGGTATTCAAAACGCTTAAAAAGGTATTGAAACATATACCTAAACACCTATATTTATTTTTAGTTGGGTAGGACTGAGAAGCCACGGTGATCGCCAATGTCGGGGGGATCTGATACGACACTCGTAAAAGAAAAATCAAATGTATAATAGTTAATTTATGTTATGAATTTTTTGACACAATTGGATGTCGGGAACTGGATTTTTTACTTACTAGAAATGTAGATGTCAAACATATTTTGAACCACTCCAGATTAATCATTCCAATTGATCACACTCATCCATAGTCAACCTATTTGAATAGGTATTAACCAGGTAGGTATGTTGTATATGATACACAGACACATGTGAACTTCCTTAAGGAGTGCACAACACAGTAGGTTTAAAGAGTACTTTTAACCAAGCCTAAGTCGATTCATAAGCGTCGAAACTCTGTGTTGTGCACTCCTTAAGGAAGTTCACATGTGTATGTGTATCATATACAACATACCTACCTGGTTAATACCTTTTCAAATAGGTTGACTATGGATGAGTGTGATCAATTGGAATGATTAATCTGGAGTGGTTCAAAATATGTTATAATAGTAAAGTAAATACTCTGCATGTAACATTGTGAGCAATATAAATATTGAGCTTCTAATATATTACTGCCTATAACTATGTACTTCAAGCTTAAATAAGTGTTTGCTGTAACTCAAATGTTTTATTTATTTCTTGAAAAAAAAATTATTACTCGGCACTTTCGTACCAATTCATCTTCATAATTCAAACTAATCTATAAATAGGTATATCTATTAATTACAATTGTAATTTTATAATGAAAAGTAATTTAGTAGATATACCTACTGTAAGTACATTGATAATGACATTTCACAATGCCATATCTTATAATAGTTACTTTATAATACCTTCATACAATCTTGCAGGGAAACCATGGATTTGTTATTGATAATCTAGGAGAAAGAATTTTCAATGAAAACCATAATAATATCATGCTGCACGAAATAAATAGAAGAGATACAAACCCTTCTAACGATATCATCAAAGAATTGAATAATCTCATATATAAATTAAATAGGATTGGAAATAATACTCGCACTTCGCTACAAAATCTCTCCAATATATTGACAGACACCAGAGGCCAAGCTTTGCTCAAATTGACCAGAGCTACGAATGATATGTCAGCTAATGTTTTCAATGTGATTTATGATATTTTAGACAGTATTTTAGCAATACCTCAGGTACTTTGGGCCTGTATTGATGTAAGTTTTTTGATTATGTTGTTATTGATGGTTCTTAATCCAACTTCACTTTAAAAACAGTAACAATCATCGTCTAATGGCATTTTTTTTAAAATACACATGTCAAATTTTAAATCAATTTTGTCTGAATCATTATCACTCAGGTGAACTTTGAAAAATATCGCATGGTGCATAAAGAAACAAACATAAATGCACGTGAACTGCCTCAAATATAAATGGAGGTATTTCATTTAACCTTTATATGAGCTAAGCTTTAGGGTAATTTTTACACCAAAGGACGTCGGTGTGAAAATAGAAAAGGCTTTTTTACTTTAATATATAGTAAATATTTATGGTATATCCTCTGTATATTTACAGAATCAAGTTGCAGTAGTAAATCTAATATTAAATGAGACAATATTTTCTGGCCTATCTTGCATCAAAAATGTTACCATTGACGGAGCAGAAATTTTAATTAGTGACGGAACCAACTTAGTAACGAAAGCTGCAGATATTGCAACTAGGATTGGTTCTCAAATGGTGACATGTGCAGTCAGTAATATTTTCAATCAGACACAATTAAGAGTATGTTTAAATGACGTTTTGAAAAGTTATCAGCAAACGACCAATAATCTTATTGAAGAATTGAATACACTGGTTGGTAAAAATTTTGTTATGTTTTCGTAATTTAGAAATCTTTTTCGTCTTTGACAACCACATTGAATACTTTATTAGACATAAGTATACTTTCTTGTTAATTTATACCTTCATCACATCGTCGACATTCATCGGTTTACGGTTTTTATCCTGTACAATCTTTCCAAACTTTTCCTGCCCATTCTCGATTGCCACTCTAATATTGTTTTCAGTCAACTCGAGCCAAAGCACTTGGCAACATATTCTACCCAAAAATAAGATCTCCTGATATAACTCAAAAATAATGATTGATTCAATTTTTTCAAAAATTTCATGACTCTTTTTTTTCAGTATAAAAAAGTACTTTCTACATTATCGAGTATTCCTTCAAGCATAAACAAGTGTGTGGGGTCTAGTATTATGTTAGCTGGAGATAAATTGAATCCTGTCATTACAGACATAATGTCCTGTGGACTCAATGCCATAGGCAATATTGGTTGACATTGTAAATGAAATAAAGTATCTGTTGTTTTAATAAACATGTACTCATTAGCTAATAAATATGTTCTCCTTTTTTTCTTTTTTTAATGATAAAATATCGAGAATATACCTATTTGTTCGTATATGCCTACTTTTAATAACGAATAACAGGTAAGTAAAAAAACTTTTTTCTAATCCCCTGATGATGGAGTCAAGAGTCTCTGAATACAAGTGAGCGAATTTAATAAAAGTCATTTGGAAGTTAACTACATACTGTGTTTCAATTTATCTTGAAATGGATTTCCAACAAGTACCCTCGGTCAATAACATCAAAATATTATAATATAAGATTTACTGGAAGACATTGCCTTACAATGAAGTGTTTCTCATTATTTTGATTAGTTTATAATTTCGTCATATAGGGTAGGTTGGTACAAGAGTGCGCAGTGTACAAGAGTACGCACTGCATATCTCTGGATCATTAGTAATGTTTTCTGATATCTTCAATGGGCATTTTATTTTAGAAGTTGAGCGCTTGTCGGTGTCCATTTTTTGCGAATTTTAGTCGATTATTAAAGATTCTAGGTAAGAAAATCATTTTTTCATCCATTTCTTAAATATTTTAGGCTTTTTAGAGACCGTGTCAAATAAAATCTATTTATGTTAAAACACATTTATTTACTTATTTCAATTTATTTGTCATTTACAATTGTACACTCACATGTTGAATGACGTCGTCATGACATATTGGCGGGAATTTTATAATATATTGATAATGTCCACTATGTACAAGAGTGCGCACTAGAATTTTGTACAAGAGTGCGCACGCATTTTAGTACAAAATTCTAGTCACCACAAGTTTCGGCACCATAAGTTTCTCAGATACCATCAATTCACATCAAAACAAGTAAAGATACCAGAAAAAGACGGATAAACAACCCGGGGAGAAAAAAAAAAGATTCTGGGATTTCCATGACAAAAACTACATAGGATAAAATCAATTATTTCTTAACTTACGTGACTTTCAATAAATTACAATAAATTTTAACTATTTTAATTAGCTGTTCCGATTAACATTGCAATAAAGTTTGTTTTGATAACAATACAGATTCTTTATTTATCTTATTTTAGTCATAAATAACATCATATTGAACTGATTACTTATGGGCACTCTTATACACAGTCGTGCGCACTCTTGCACACACCTATAGTGTAAGAGTGCGCATTTTAGGGTGTTTTTGTTTTTATTATTTTTTGTATTATTTTTATTTTTTTATTTATTTTATTATTAAGTACTTTCTTAGGAAATTCTACTATGAACATCTATGAGACAATATACCAAACTACTGAAATACATTATTAAGTTGGTAATTTTTTTTTAAATATCTGTAAAAAATCAAATAACGTCTAAAGTGCGCACTCTTGTACCAACCTACCCTAGTCATATAATTTCACACATCAATAATTGTAAAAGTTGTAAGTAATATTTCAAATCAAAATGTACCGCTGTTCTTTTATTTATATTATAACAGGGATATTCAAGCAATATTAATATAATTATATAAAGCCATAAGTGAACCAGTAAAGAACCACTTACAGTATAATGTAATATAATAAACAAAATATCAATGCACACCAATGCCAAATATGTAGATACAATAATATTGTATTGTATTATCACACTATTGCGGTAATATCAACGTTGATAAGTGAAAAATTAATATTTGTTAGCAACCAGATTAATGTTAAAATAAGCTTAGCTATCTAGCATTTTCAAATACCCCGGGTTGTCAAAACACTTGTGAACGTAGGTAACAAAGTGCTGTTTTTAGCCAACTATCATTGGACATTCTCGAAATATGACCCAGCCAGGACCATCGTCTCTCCCATATTATTATATAGTAGGTACATAGGTATTACAGATATTTGCTAAGTGACTTGGTGCATAGCATCATATTATGTGACATGTCCATACTTGGAGTTTATATTATCTAACTATATTTTAGGATGGATTTTAATATGTACCTACCTATATTCTAACCTTCTTTTTAAATGGTCACACACAACTTTCAAATTCCAAATTATATTAAATGTTGGATTATGTTTTACTTGTATTTCGCTCATATTTCACAAGTTTAAAATTTGATAATCTTACGAAGGTTACATTGGATGGAAGGTTTTTTCAAAGATAACAATATATGTAGCTAAACGTAAGTAAATATAGGTAATAATGATATCATTATTATGACATTCAAGAACATTCAAATCTCATTAATGCACCAAAATTAAAATAATCCAGTTATTAAAAATTTACGATTCTACATATCCAACTACAAACAAATAGTTTATTTTTTAGATATTTATAAAAGACGTGCTGAAAAAAATAATCATTTGTATCTCAGTGCCATAAGGAAATATACCTTCAAAACTTTTTTGAGAATCGGAAATTCAGAATCAAGATGAAAAAAATATTATTTGTTGTTGTGATCCTGATTGTTTCACAGGTGAATTCAGAATATAATTATTAATCAATTCATACTAAAATCACATTTGTAAAATATATTTACACCAATGTACATTTTCTCAAGTGAATTCTTTGTTATTGGTTTATTGGTTATGAAATTGATGTTAAAGTTATTTATATAAAATATAAGAAGAACATATATACTAAAAAATAATTATTAAATATTTTTCATAGATTTCTCTTGCGCAAGATGAAACGATAACAGCAATTTCCGACGTGATGGCTAAACCTTCAAGCGATATATACTTCATTACAAGAAACCGAATCCAGAGATTTGTAAATGATTTATCGAACCATGGCAACCGTGCTCAGACAGTTCTGAAGGATTTATCAGCTGTCACTACTGCAGCTAGAGCTGATTTCGGATTGAAAACTTCGAATATTACAGCTGGTATTTGGACTGCAATTCAAAATATACTCACTAGTTTGGTAGAGACTACTTCAGTGATACCACAGGCAGTATGGGCATGTGTTGAAGTAAGTTTTTAATACATTCCTAAGCCATAGGTATATATTTAAAACTGTATTAATTTGACAAAAAACAGTTGTGAAACTTACAATTCATGTACCTTATCTTTTTCTTAAAAAAATAATCTTTTATAGAAACGAGAAATAAATCTTGCTGTTTTTTCAGAATGAAGTCGATCGAGCTGGTCAAATAGTTAACAATACAATAAATGACGGATTCGCGTGCGTCTCCAATTCCGTCAATGGGGTTTTGACTTTATTATCAACTGGTGCGGAAACAGCTGGCTCAGCCATCACTTTGAGTACTAATATCGCAACTGAAGTTGTTACCTGTGGAATTAGTACAATAACCAACTTTTTACAAGTCGGTCTTTGCTTGAACAAAATTATACAAAAATATCAAGCACAAGTAAACACTCTTATTGGACAAATCATAGCATTGGTAAGTTAACACTGATAGAGTAATTCGTTGTTAATCGGTCAAATACAGTTTTCTAAAGTATTTTACTAAAATAAGTAATAAATATATCAAATCAAATTAAATGCATGGAAAAGAATTAAAAGT
Source organism: Athripsodes cinereus (assembly GCA_947579605.1). Lineage (NCBI taxonomy): Eukaryota > Metazoa > Arthropoda > Insecta > Trichoptera > Leptoceridae > Athripsodes > Athripsodes cinereus. Next base: position 12,133,671 of record OX388315.1, read on the forward strand.
AGTGAATATTCTCTGGACCAAGAATGCAAATTTTACCCCGTTGAAGTTCTTTCAAAAAATACTCAACAAATCTCTGATCCCAACAAAAGACGTTCACTCTTTATAATAAAGTATTCTTCGCTCATGTCATTATAGATTGCTACTGCCGCCTCAAACATCATAAGTGTCCCCATTGGTGTCGGAATCTGCGCATCATCTACCGCGGCTGCAGCTGCTTTAGAGAGTGCTTCATTGGTTTCTGATGTAGTAGCTTGTGGAGCAGATACCATTGGACAAATTATTGGACAGGGCAAATAATTAATAACCACCATTGATGTTTATATTCTCACTACGTTACCAACTGTAGTCATGTTAATATTTTCTTCAACTAGTAGATAAATAGCCATTGATTACATCTGTTGGATAATAAATATACTGCGTATTCAATAATATTATGTTTCAAATATATTTATGAATTATTAAACCGTATTTTATTATATTACTCCACAATATTTTTTCGCAGGCAAATGATGCATACTCTAATATGAAAAAACAATAGCAATCATTTAATGGGGAAAATACGAAAAATGTTTATGTATTTACCTTCTTTGTAGAATAATAAGCAAAACCATTTAAAAATTATGTCAAAAAGTCAGTAAAATAGCCTACTCCTTTAAATAATGTTATGAAAATTATCCACTATACCATCCCAGTATATTCTAAAAGTGAGGTAGCCAGCGAACCAACTGCAAATAGTAAACATGCAGATTATCACACAAGAAATTCATCCCCGTTACAAATTACTTTGGAGACTTATAGACATACGGACATACCTATGTTTGGATGGTGCACTGTTTGGATGTAAGACTATTGGAATGTTTTTGTCGCTTACATGTTATATTTATATGTCTTTCATCTGTTGTGTACCATGTAAATGAATAAATAAATGAATAAATAAATAAATAAATAAATAAATATTACTTTTGGTGAAGACAGTATACTTAGAAGAAGTGCAAAAATTTACATATCTGGGTAGCATTCTCACTAACAGTAATGAAATGAGTGTAGAAATAACATCTCGAATACAGAGTGGCATGAGAGCAGCGGCGGCCTTGAACAATCTCCTAACAACTAAGTCCTTGTCCAGAAGAGTGAAAGTTCACATATACAATAGCCTCAATAAACCAGTGGTCATCTATGGTTCGGAATCTTGGTGTATGACCCTAAAAGACCAACAAAGACTTCTGTCTTTTGAAAATAGGATTCAAGAAAAATATTGGGTCCACGACCAGCAGGGCTACTCTTGACAAAACTAAACACTATCTTATTCTAGTCTTGATCTCGATCATACGACGCACGAAGTGACTATTGGCCAAAAATACACGCAAACCGATCACGCGTTAGCGGTAGCGCGGTGTTTTTGACCATAGTCCCTTCGTGCGTCGTATGATCAAGATCAAGACTAGATTAAGATCGTGTTTAGTTTTGTCAAGAGTAACCCTGCAGGTATTGCAGAAGGAACTTTTTTTTTATTATTTATTTAAAAAAATGGGCAACATACAATAAAATTTTACAAAATATAACATAATAACCATTAAACATATTTCTTGTACTTGACCAGCCCATCTTTGAGTTCATTATTATTATTATTGCCAGTACAGTACAAACACAGAAAGAAAAAAAGAAAAGAAAAAACAAACAAATATTTCATTCCTGTCTAATGTGGCTCCTAAAAAGGCTCCTGGATATACAGAATATGTCCACGGACCTCACCTTCTCCGAATTGTTATATGTGGTAACCATCGATGTAGTGGCGAGTTCTGAGCAGCATTAGTACTTTTTTTACTTAAAAAGGCTTGGAGGCTTAAAAGCAATGAAGAAATTCGCTCCACACTAAACAACCTTGCATCACAAGTGAGATCAGATCCCAAAGATTGGCATGGATTGGCCACGTCGTTAGATCCGGAAAAGAAAGGGCGACTAAAGGTATTCTGCAGGGTATACCCGAGGGCAGGAGACCGTTAGGCAGACCAAGTCAAAGATTGTTAGATAACATCAACCGAGATCTGGAGGAGCTCAATGATAAAGACGACTGGCAGTCCATTGCTCAGGATAGAAAGGCTTGGAGATCTATTGTTTCGGAGGCAAAGGTCCTACAAGGGCTGTTTGGCCATCGGAAGTAAGTAAGTAAGTACTTATAGACATTATGAGTCACAATTCACTGGATCGATCTACAACAAGACTGGTTTTGCTTGTCCACTCTTCTCTGTGTCCTGCCAGTCTCTTCTGCTCCACATATGTGCTGCAGCATATGCTCTCCACAACTCGATCCATCTAAATGTTTCTCTGTTGGTCTATGCAATTTTTCCAGTTGTTTTGCTTTTCCCCTCAGCAACGGTAATGAGCAGACCAGAATGACCAATTCAAAGTTGCCTTCTTTTCAACTCTTATGTGCAATTGAGGAGAGATACTCTACACAAGAACAAAATCGTCCTACACGAAAACAAAATTACCAGCTTCGGGAACAATTAAGAGACCATACACTTCACCAGAGCCTGTTTTAAAAAAAATCTAAAAATTGTTTTACGCCCCCAAAGTGAATACTTCCAAAATTACCATCCTTGGTAATTTTATATCTTGAAGCAGCAGAGGGAATGATTATCATATTGTCGTGACATATATTACGATGAAAAGAAAATCTTCTCTTAGAAATAAATACTAATACTAAGTTTGGTGATAAATTCTTCATAAGACGATTTGTGTCAAATTCAATAATGGAGAGAGATACTTATTACAAAATAACAGCAAAAAGACCAAAAAAACTTGTAAATGCCTTTTCATTCTCTGAAAATTAAGACGGCAATGTTCAGAACTTCGTGTAAACACCGACAGGTAAATGATATGCAAATATTTGCACAAAATATACGAGTATAAAGCATGTGTCGGTGGAGTGTGAGGTGATTTCATTCACTTATCGGTTACCCACATTATGTGTTTGTTTTTGTATCCATATGATACTTATAATAATATAATATTACTTAGATCGTGACCGTCGATCATAAAATAAAACTAATGCGAATACAAGATGATCGAGCAAGTTATCATCAAACTTTCCAATGAGTATCATTCTATCAATATTTATAAATTACTCAACAAAAATACATTTCCCTGTTCTCTTGACGAATAATTATTTTACCTTAACTACACATGATCTCAAATGGCATATTGGTATCAACTGGATGCAAAGAGCACAGAACCAAATTAAATGGTGATATAAAATGCGTGAGATATTTATTCCTTTGATAAAAGTACATAAGCTGGGAGACCAAAGATAGGATGCTGAACAATTTTGAATGAAATACGAGTAAAATTTGTTGTATTATTACCTATTAGTTAATGCATCAAAATATCTACAGCTATTGGTTGCATATTCTATATTAATTCAAACTGAAATAAGAACAAAATAAATCAAATGTTTTTGTGTTAACACTTTGGAAATTCATTATAATTAAAATGAATTTAAAAACACTGTATAATTTCCAAATTAAATTTATTCACCTCAAACGTTTTCGCCAAGGCTTCTACTTGGCATCATCAGGAGGACTGATGATGCCAAGTAGAAGCCTTGGCGAAAACGTTTGAGGTGAATAAATTTAATTTGGAAATTATCCAGTGTTTTTAAATTCATTTTAATTTTAATTAAAATAAGAACATTACAAAATTTTATAATAAAGTTCACTTTGAACTAACATTCGTATTCTATATGATATTAGTTGTATATAATAATTCTAATTAGGAACAATTTTAGAGTTTATATAATACCAATGTAGACAAACTTAAATTGGAACGTTCCTTTTTTAGTTAGTGTACACTAATAATGTAAAAGAATTGGAGGTAATATGTAGAAGATAGACCGTAGTCTGGTGGTTATTTTCATAATTTTTGAATGGCATTCTCCCGCCGAGACCTCAGTATAATAAGCTAGGATAGGTAGATGTTTTACAAATATGAAAATATTTGGGTATAGATCAATCGATTTGGGTAAACGTATGTTCTTATAGAGGTTTACAAAAAAAATACTTATACTAACTTTTTTATACATATTTACATTTACTATATTGCATTAAAAGTCATTGATTAATATTTATCAATACATTGTTGTTAAAAAATATAATATCATATTTTCGTAATGCACGATTCACATTATCAATTTGAAATACATTTGATGACTATATAAGTGAAATTTTAAATATTTCCTTCTTTTAATAGATACCTATTTCAAAAATTTTCGAAACGTATAATCAACATGAGCTTGTTCAAAAAGTTATCTTTTCCCTGGTTTATGTTTTGCTTGTTTTTAATTATTCAGGTAATATTTGTTTTTATTTTCATCATATAAGTATATTGTTGCAACTAATTTATTTATATCATTTTATATTTTAAGAGAGCCAAAACTGATTTTGAGACAAATGATCATGATCAAAAAACTTCGGATGACGTACGCGGATTACAAAAACAAGTTAACGAAACTATAGTTCATTTATTAGATCTATCCGACAAAATTAATAGTAAATTTATAAACGCAACAAAAAAAATATCAAAAGATACAAATAAAGCTGTTACGAATGTTATGTATGACCTAAGTGTTTCGACAAAACTATTATTTGAAGATATTAAAAACGCTGTCAATAAATCAACAAATACCACGCTAGATAATTCAGAGAGTGAGTGTATATATGTAAGTATCCAACTAATAATGATTCTCGGTTTTTCATATACATTTATTCTCTAACAAAGAAGTTACAGAGTAACTATAAAAAGAAAAAGATTATTGAAAATGAAAATGAGAAGATACAATATATTTAAAAATTGTTTTTACTGACTTGGTCACTTGGAAGACGAATGGTTGTTATGTACCATTATTATTGAATAAAATATGATCTTTTAATTTTATTAAGGATTTTTCGTATTTGCCAAGTCAACAAGAACCTTTTTTGATATCACATCTCCTTGTTAAAATTCCTCAGTAATACAGAAATATCGTTTTTTTTATTCGTTAATATGAAGTTTTACGAAAAAAATACTAAAAAATATTATACTTACATATTATATTATACAAACCAGAGATATAATACTGATGATAGCTGTGTAATAAAATAATTGTGTGTACAAAATGAACCAAAATATATTTTTTATTAATTTTCTAGGATAATAAAGCCATTGCAAACGAAATGATTGCCGAGACAATCGATTCAGCAACACATTGCATTTCAAATTATATAGATGATTTCTCTGAAGCTGACACGAATAATTCAAAACTATCTTCGTTGGCAGCAAATGAAGCTTCCAAGTTACATGATTTTATGAATGAATGTATTATAAGCTATCATAATATCTCACATTTGAAAGATTGTTTGACATCATTAGTTACAAAAGAATTACCAAAAAGCGTGGACATCATAAAAAATATTTCGACACAGGTAAAAATTGTTGAACGATGTTTGTATTTACATTGTGAAAATTTATATAAAATAATTTACAAATAAATAATTAATAACACTGTTATATTTTCACTACATTTTATTAAAACTCTCAAGGTTTTCACCCACTTCAATGGGCACTCTCAAGATTATTCTATACCAAAGTTAGTTGGATTTTAAATAAAATATAGTGAAAATATAACAGTGTTATTAATTATTTGTAAATTACAGGTGAAAATAATAAACAATGTATAAATTAATTATTTGAAATAATGCTGAAGTATTAAATGACTCTGAATCTGACCTGAGGCTTACATTTTGTATAATTTTTAGGTTGATGAGAATCTACTGATGATTGATATGACCCCGGACAATATTTCAACATGTTTATCATCATTTATAAACAGTACCAAATCTCAAATCTATGAGATAGCTAACAATTCTATACCAAACTGCGTACAACTTAATTAAATATAACTTATGTTAAAAATATTAAATGAATATTTTATCGAAAATTGTATTACAGAAATTCACTTACCTGATTGAGAAAACCCTCATAACTGCATCTCAATAGTTACGCCTGATATCTAGACAACCACGTGGACATTTAACGAAACATCTAAATAGAAAACAATTTCAATAATAATCTCAAATATTGGAATCCCCAAACATTAACTTAAACATAATATATATGAGTTATAATCCATTGGATTGGTCTGCAACGAGTTTGGATTTTCTTCTCTTTTGAATTCTATTCTCAGCCAGTCTTTTCAGCTCTACGTATGAGCCACAGTTCATGTCCCTCTTAGGTTGGTCTATATACGCATCTCTTGGTCGGCCTCTGTCATCTGTGCCCTCGGCCTTACCCTCCACGATGGCGATGAGTAGTCCTGGGTGCCTGATGTTGTGGCCAATCCAGTTAGCTCGTTGTTAGCTGATTCTCTTAAGTTGCCTTTTTTCGCCTACACTTCTTCGTTTTCGACGTGTTCCGAAACTTAAACGTTGAGAAGAATTTGATTAAAACTGAAGTTTAGAATATTCTGATTTATAGTTGGCTACATTTGAAATGTGGTGCTACCGGCGCATGCTAAAGATTCATTCGGAGCATGTTGAAAGCGACGATGTTTTGATGAACAGGGTATATGAAGTCAGGCAACTCCTTAGAAAATCAAAAAGAAAATTTAAGCTCTTTGTTGCGGTATGCGTCGACATTAATTTATATAAATCTACTACTTCTACACCATCACGGCATATCCCATAGGTGAGGTAGCCAGCAGACCAGCAGCATGTAATAAACATGCAAGTCGTCTTCTCTGTGCCAACAAATTAATATAAATTTTCACCCAAAATCGAAAGAGATTAAATTATTTATTTGTACACAGTATATAATTATCAGATATTGCGTTCTAAACAATACATATCATAAAGATCAACAACTTAGTTGCCGCTAGACAATTATAAGTACCTACCCAATTATAAAAAAAAAGTACCTACATACATATAGTATGTATGTAGCTACATAGTTATTCACCCGTAAAGTAATTAATTATCTCGTGCACATAGGAGATTACATGGAGGCTTACAGAATACGATAACAGCACGTCAACTGATGCTGCAAAAAATATGTTTTATCTCCTGGTACAAAGGTTATATTTCTCATCACTGATAAGAGACAAGTAGACGATGCGACTTAGATTCATTCTCAGAAATGTCAAGCGGTAAGTAAATAAAAATAAACTCAAACTTTAAAGCGTAATCTAATTACGATTTACATAGAAACGAGATATTTTATTTATTGTAATTAACTAGATTTATACACTCGCTTCATCTCCAAATAAAAATGTATAAATATTAATGGGCTAGCTCACCCTATTAGATATTACGGATGATTATTATTTTATGTTTATTATAAAGAAATCCTTGGCCATCTTACTTCTGGGGACCGGACGGTACAGATTAATAAATAAGTATGTATATAATAGAATGAACAAACTTTATACTATCTTAATGTAGAGATTGGTCTCAAATTGGCGGCAAAGAAATTATCTTAATTGATTGGATTAATGTAATTAATAAGTGTAAAGGATTATTAGGCACCTACCTCCTTAATATTATCTTTAATAATCAGTGTTTATCGTTTATCTATATTTACTTACTTACTTGTGCAACTATTCCTGTCCACTGCTGAACTTAAACCTCCCCCATATGTCTCCAGGTGTTTATCTATATCGCTACTTTAATGGGAAAAATGACTTTCCTATTATCCGATTTGCATATCAATGAGGATGTTTTAATTTAAATATTTTCTTAACCAGGGTACTGTTCTATTATCCATAAAGTTTTCAACAAACTGGGCGTCTTTTCTTCATAATACACTGTTTTTATGACAACGATAGAAATGTTATGAGAAGAAGTGACTTATTAGTGCAAAAACGTTCTGGGCAGAAAAGGGTAGTGTCTTTCATGTGTTTGAGTTTAAAACGATTGATTAATTCATGCCTTTGACACCCGTGACAGTTTCAATACATTTAGAAAATAAAAGTATGAAGTAACAACCAAACATATTATAATGATAATGATAAATTTTCGATGTTTACAACAAAACCTGGTTGTCATTTTGACAAATTTTATTCCAGATATTTACTTTTGACAAGCGTCACAAGGGAATTAAAATTTAAATGACATTTGATGTCTACTCTTGTGTAAATATAACAAAGTATAAAAATGATATTCGATAAAAAAATAACCAGTATTACACATACAGATTCTTCATTCGACCGTGAACTAGATAATAAACTTCCAAAATGAAAATGAATATCGCTTTATTTGTAGCAACCGTGTTGCTCGTTTGCTCTGAGGTTAGTTTTTTTTTTATTATTCTGAAATCATTCAAATTTTTTTTTGATATGTAATATTGTTATTTTTAATGAAACAATAATTTTCATGTTCCAGGGAGTTCATTCTTCAGAATTTATTGAATTTGGAGAGACTGCCATCAGTGCACACACCATACAGAAAAGGGATATATTCCAAGTTACAAGAAATATTTTGAATGGATTGATAGACGGTTTGAACAAAGCAGTGATTGATTTCAACAATGCAGTTATTCAGTTTTCTAATACATCTGCAGTTTGGAAAGAGAATGTACTGAGAAGTATACAGAATACAACAAACCAATGGTTGAATGAAGTGGAGACAGCTGTTGAAATTGTGCTCAATGGAACTGCAACGGTCGTAGGAGCTGTGACTGAATGCCTTTCTGTAAGTCACATTAATTGTATTTTACCATGAAATCCAGAAGCCTAAATTCTTGCAATCCTCCAGAACCACCAAAAGTCATCTCCCAGATTCCAAATAACAATCAGAAAGATTTATCTCTCAATTTAAATCTAATTTTTATAAAAGTTGCTATTAATTCTTATAAGGATGATTTTCAGACTATTTCGCGACTGAATCTCAATTAGTGCGCAGAATTAATTATGTTTTTCTTATTTTATCGTCAAACTTCCATTTAAAAAAAATTAAAGTTGCCTTATTCATAATTCCATGTTGAAAGTTACTGTTGAACTTTTCGATGTACGTACCTTTTAGATTGATTTATACTAAATTGAAATAGCTACTACGTATTTCACACCTACTTACATGAAAGTACATCTCGAGTCAAGGCTTCCCGCACTTAGAAATTTTCGGTGACTGATTTTCTCAAAGTCTTTGTCGATTTGTGAAAGTAAAACCTCAACATGTGTTTAAGCCAAAATATTTTTTTATTTCAGAACCAACAAAATAACGCTATAGAAATAGTAAATGGAACTATAAACGGTGTTCTGTTGTGCGTCACGAACGTCATAGATGGAGTAGGAGATGTATTAACTGGTGGAGGAGTTTTAGCCATATCAGCAACCAACTTAGCAATCGTAATATCTGGAGATGTCATTGGATGCGGAGTTGCAAATCTACTTAACTTTGCAGAAGTAGGAATTTGTCTTAACAAGCTGGTTCAAAAATATACAAATCCAGCAAACAAGCTAATCGGAGACCTCGTCAGTTTTGTAAGTAACTATAATTATATATGGCGACCGGTGTGGCGCGGAGGCTAACGTACTTGCCTTTGAGTCACGAGGTCCCGGGTTCGATTCCCGGCCAGGGCTAAATGAAGAATGACCTTTTTCAGATTGTCCTGGGTCTGGGTGTTACATATACATGTGTTTAGTGCATTGTATATGTGTATCGCCGTGTTAGTACCCATAATACAAGATTCATATCTTAGTTTGGGACTAGCTCGGTCTGTGTGAATTGTCTATACGTGTTATGTTATGTTACATTATTATAATTCATTGCTTTGTGATATTTGTTATTTTCTGTGTATTGTATGAGATGTACTGATGTAATGTGTGATTTCATGTAAAAAGCATTGGCCGTTAAATAGTGACACTTTGTGAAAGGACTGCTTAAATTATGTAGGTATCAATTAATATTGAAAGGATTGGCACTTGCAATGTAATAATGTCATTACTTAAAACAGGCTAAACGCATTCATAAATTATTGGCTGAGTCCTCTACAGCACTTTTTGTAACACACTTCAACCCAACCGCCCCTTAACCGCGCCTTTCGACATCTCAGAAAGTAGATCAGCATCCTCCACACAAATCATCTTTACGCCAATTGAGACCGCCAACCTCTTCTCACGACATTCTCGGCATTTATGTTGTTGTAATATTTTATACCTATTTTGATGCACCTCATTATCATGCTTTTTATTACTACGTAATATATTTCAAAGATTTCAATATTCCCGATACAGTTAACGCCTTTATAAACTTTTTATGGACTTCAGTCACTTTCGGGAGTAACATACGTACTTTTACCTCTCCAGTCGTTACGAGGGTGACATGGTTTAAATATCCTTAAATGAAATGTGTTTCAAAAAAAATATTACGCGAACTGTGTGTTTTGATAATTAGAATTACAATGAATAATAATTTCTATGTATTTTTTATTCTTATCGAGATATTGCGTTAAAACCATATTTATAAAGTAAATATTATAAGACGGAAAATTTTAGCCACCCTGTACTGAATAATACACGCTTGGGTAATTTATACATACCTAACTGGGATACTAACAGAGTGCATGTATCTGTCCAAAGGGATGTACCAAAGAGCTTAATTGTTTTTAACAAACATTGTTAGCAAAATATAATGAAAGATAGGGACGCTTGATTATTAATTAATCTTTAAATAAGATACATGACATTTTGGATCATTTTTTGCATTAAATCTAACCCACATCGTAAAGGAAAGATCCAACCATATAAGGTTGAAATAACCGAGACTTTGATTTTGCAAATATTATTCAAGTTATATCGTGTAAAGCCAAGTAAAAGTATGTCATTTTTTATTAACATCTTATTCTCTTCTTACAGACAACATCCCTACTATACAATGTGGCAAGCATTCCTACCACATTTACCACATGTTTGGGATCCACTGCAGCAATAGCAGCTCTTCAAATTGTAAACATTGTACAACAAGTGCCAATGTGCATCATAGAAACTGTTGGCTGACAGTGATACTTATATCTTTAAGACATATTACAATAACTCGGATATTTATAATTTACCTACATTTCATCATACTACTTCTAGAGGTAGAGGATCATATTATGCCATTTTTTTCATCCTTGTTCACATCCATTCTTTGGAATCTGGTTTACATGATCCAGACATTTATTGTAGTTAAGTGTGTTCCTTTTTATAAAATATTTATATCATATTGTATTAAAATACTCATCTTTTTTATAAATAAAAAATTATAAAAGTAATCTTTATCCTGGTTTAAACATTAGAATATCACCCTCTCTATGCCTTTAAAACAAGAATATTCAAGGTGAATGATATATTGTCGGAGAATAAATTCTTATGATTATCTGTTTTTCCAGAACTTAAAAATATCAAGCAATCAACATAAATTTCAATACTGTGTTATATATATACAAATGTCAGGAGATCGAATCCTGTGACAAACAATAGCTAAGAAGTTGCAAACAATATCGGTAGGTACCGGCAAGGTCGCAATAATAGATAAAAAAAACTTATAATTGCAATACTCAAGAGGCCACCCACACACCTCTGTGACCTAACGATTAGAGCACTTGACTCGTAACAAAGGTACTGGGTTTAACCCCTGGTAGGTGCGGTTAGCTGAACGAAGTAGTTAAAAACGATGAGTGCAATCACCCGCTCTGAAAGGATTGATATGAGAGAAGCATAAGAGAGATAGAAGGAATTGGTGAATGTTGCCAAGGTATAAAGCAATTAAGCCAGCCTAGGTTAATTCAGCGTCGAAACTTCTCCTCTCTACCCTGCAGGTGATACATACCTTATGATTGAACCATACCTATTGTAATATAAATATAATTAATTATAATTATAATGTATGTGGGTGATCATATAATATAATAAACTAACGCAAGTGCAAACCTAACCAATTTGATACAAAAATAAAAAAATCTTTACATATACATACCTTACATACGTATATAACAGTTAATTGTATGTTGTTTTTCTTTATACGTAGCACCCCTCGATACAGGGCAACCTAGTGAGGCTGCTGCAACTTAATTGTAGCCATATTGGTGATAAACTGTCTCAACATTTGTACATTTTTATTGATTGATTGATTGAATAAAGTATTATTTATTTCATTTAAGTTATAATCACAGCTTTAAGATACTACTACTATACCATCACGGCATGTCCCACAAGTGGTGTAGCCAGCAGACTAGAGGCATGTAATAAAAATTGAAGGGATCCTCTTCCTGCAGGCTGTAAAATATCTGAAAATTAATTTTGCTATAAACTCATGAAGTAGAGGATAGAGAATTATATTCTGTAATTATAATAATTCGAGGGTATACAACAAAATGCACTAAGTCATTTCAGTTTTGAGATGACATGGTGGCAGTTAAATGAAAAAAAAAAGTGTTTAGATCAATACAAATTCGTCATGTATTGTTTGAACTTTAATTAAGATGATATTGGTAAGTGACTTTTAGGCTTTGCAAACAAATTTAAACATAGGAAATATGTTAATTACTTGAATAGTTTTTGACAACTTTTGTAGCACTAGACTGACATAGTGCATTTTGGTTGTATACCCTTGTATGTTCTCTGCTATTATTACTTGAAGACATCTTTTTATTGAAGTCATATTCTGGGTAACTTTGACATGTTTGAAGCACTTTTCAAGATTATTTAAATCTTATGGGATAGGATTAAATTTGCGAATTATGTGTACTGCTAACATACTCTATACTGTATAGTGACAATATTACATTTTTACTAGAGATGCAACGAATAGTATATTTGATTGAATACCAAACATTATGCTAAACAGTGGTGAGAGCGTGCGGTACTCCCGACTGCACATCTTCGTGTAGGTACATCATAAACATACTGGACTTGAGCGCAATACATTATTTCAAAATTTTTGTGTTCCAACATTAATAATAACAATAATATTATAATGTTGTTTCACTCCATATCAAATTAACATAATTGATTAGATATTTGAGGATTAATAATATTATGCATCTACAACTGACAATGAAGTAGCAACAATCTACAAGCTATTAGTTAAATAAATAAAACAAGTGTTTAATTATTTCGCTATGGAATTCTACTACCTAAACACAGACACCCTGAATAAAGCTATTAGTTCCTTATTTTACATTTAAACTATTCAGCAGAACACCGAATAATAGACTAAATATTCGGTATTCAGCTGAATAGTAAAAATATTGCCGAATTGATAAATACCAAATAGGTGTCTAGGTAGTATTCGTTGCATCTCTAATTTTCGCATAATTATTTTTAAGATTTACATAATTTTATGGTATACCAAAGCTACCACCTCAGTAACTTTAACATCCTTTTTTCTAGTAGGAATGTTATCTTCCGGGCTGAGTGGCCGTGGTCTATAGGGCAATTTATGACCCAACGTTTTGCCCTATAGACCATGGCCACTCAGCCCGCATGATAACTTTCTTACTAGTGACGCCGACTGTGAAAGCCTAAAATCATACATCTTTTTTTCTGTATGAAAATTATTATTTTAGAGGTATTTTTATTCATGTAGCAGACTTATGTAGTCATATGATGAAATGAAAAAAAATGTAATTCAGATTCTCATTTATTGCTCCATTTTTTGTATTAAATAAAATTCTTTACAAAAACTGCGATGAAATAATAAGGAAGCGTAGTAAAAGTACAAATAAGTATGTTTATACAAAAGAAGTTGATATGTACAACAACACTGACATACTATTTACAACTAAAACAAAAAATATACAGCTAATTACGTAAAACATTAAGCAACACTTCATCTTTTTAATTAACATTAATGAAACATGCTTATATAACTACATAAATGTTTTTTTCAGGGTACAATTGAATTCCTTGTTTTACATTAGAATTTTTTGAGAAAATACCACGATTGGCTAAAATTATTCATTTTTTATTATTTTCTACTTACCATTTTGGATAATTTGATTTCCATTGTTTGATGATGTCTATCGTACGTTTACGATATATTCATTTAATTTTTTAAATAAAGATTGTGAGACTCCTAAGAGTTAAGAAATGTACTGTCTTATTTGATTATCATTTTATAATGGTCAGTGTTTTCTTGATCCTCAAATATTCTTCCAATATTAAGATATTTACAAAGAAAAATATGATTAGTAAGTGACAAAACAAACTAAGAAGTTACAAAATTAATTTTAAGTTTTCAAATTAAATATTCACAAAAAACAATGGAAGTTACAATGTCCCATATTTCCTCTCTAATCATCTAACAGTACATTTTTCGAATAATGTACAGTACAAACCAGCTCTGTTATTTAAAAGTACAATTTTGAGCCTTGCTACCGATAACAATAGTGAACAGATTTCATTAATATAAAAACTACCACAAAAATTTATAATGCTTTATATTGTATTGCTGTCACCCTACAAATTTTTGTGGTGCTATGTATTATATTGCTGTCATTATTAATGCCACTATTTTCAACCAAAATGCAGAGCATCACTGCACAAATTTCAACCAACGAGAATCATCTCATTTATTAGTTCTCATCATTTTCCAAAAGGCGCAAAATTACACATTTAGAGAGCCAAACTGTATGAGATTACATAGTTATTATTAAATAATATTCCCACTCGACAGTTTCATTACACGAATTAATTCTTACTTATTTTATTATTACAGGTACTTAGACTTCGCACATAGAATTATCTAGATTCAGGTTTTGGTTTGGGAGGCCTGAATCCCATGGTTTTCTTTTTTTTCTTCTCCTTGGAACTTCCAGCTTGAAAGTTTTTCCAGCTATCAACTCTTGTCTGTCTTGATTCCTACAAGACAAACGTGAGCATTAAAATAAATGTGTGTTAAAATGCAAAAGAACATGTATTTTATATAAAAACAATTTAATGTTTTTTTTTTTTCGATTGCTCAATGTATTTTACATATTTATTACATGGCATGCTGGTAGTGTTAAACTAACTACCTACTGATCAAAAACTGTAATATTAACTAGAAATTTAGTTGGTCAGCGCTACAGGCCATCTTCTAAACCTCTATACTTATCGTATCAAAAAAAATATTACTGTAGAAATTTAATTGGATAAATGGAGATACCCAGACTTCTGAGCTATCCGGGTGGTTGGTGGGTCTCCTTTAATGATAAAAAACTGTGAGGTGAGTCTTTAACCAAGAAAAAATTATACTTACTTCAAAATTTTTAGCCCATTCCTTCTGGAAAGACTTCTGTTCCTCTTCTTCTATCTCAGCCTCTCTCTTTCTCTTTCTCTCTTCCATATCTCTCATCTCAAGATGTTGGCGTTTTCTTTCCATGTCAGCAAACAACTAGAAAAATATAGACATCATCAGTTACTCAAAGGACTTTGCACATCTGGAATAAAGATATTGTCAAGACATTCAGAGAACTGTGTACATCTGGTATAAATAATGCGACGACTCAAACTGGTAACTTTGATAACACATTCAAATAATTACATTTTACACTCTGGACTAGTGTTCTATAGCTTCAACAGAAGACTTCAAATAAATGTTACTGTTTGATCATTCAATATTTTTTATGTATAGATCCGTTTTTAAATAAAAATGAAATTTAAAAACTTGTTTGATCGACGTTTTTGTTGTTGTAGTGAGTCCTTTTTTCAAGCCTGACAATATTTTATGAAGATTACAGGGATCATATTGAAAAATATATTAAAATAAAGTATTTAATTAATATTTATTTTGATAAAGTTTTTTTAATAAAGTATTTAATTTATATTTATTTTGTAATACTATGATTGTTGTAACTGAAACAATAATTTGCAGAGTTTTACTATAAACTTTTATAGTGAAATAAATAAATAAATTGATTGACAAGTCCTAACAAGACAAAAGACGTCTCTCTTGCCAACTAAACAAACAGTAGAATAAAACATTTGTTTTATTTATTTCGCTATGGAATTCTACCACCTAAACACCGGCACAGTGAATAAACTTTTATTATTGACACTATTAAAAAAAATACCTTTGCAAAATGAAGGTAACCATAAAACCAAACTGTTAATAATATAGAATCATGAATATATTATATTTCATGTTGAAAATTTCAATTGTTGAAACTCAATATAATAAATTTATATTTCTAGTGGAACTTTGTGGAAATGCATTTTAAAAGATTATTAATAAAATTAAAACATGTATTGTGACATGTATTGTGTTGTTACTGATGATGACTGCATTGCAGTTGAAAACGTTCTAACAAATAAACAATCCTCGTAATGGAATAAAACAGTGTTTTAATTTTATTAATAATCTTTGATAAATTTATACTTATTTTGTAAATGAAACAATAATTTATAGTTTTACTATGAACTTATATTTTGGTTACCTTGGTTTCGACATGCTATATCTTTGTCAAACTAACCTAATAAGGTAACCAAAATGTACCTAAGTTCATAGTAAAACTCTACAAATTGTTTCATTTACAAAATTGTTTTATTTAGAAAATAAGTAAAAATTTATTGTATTGAGTAACAATTAAAATTTTCAACATGATTCAATATTTAAATAAGCTGCGATAAAAGGTGATTTCTGTATATCGTTGCTGTGGAGGTGAAGTGATCCAAGCCACTTTTTTGAAAAATGAGTTAGGTAAGTATGCAGTTTTGTTCAGAAAACCACGGAGAACATAGTGGTGAAGAGAAATAAGTGATTTGATAATCCTAAAGGGCATTTTCGGAAAATTGTGAAGAGATGTTAAGTGTTTTTACATCATTTCAAGTGTGTGTTAGAGCATTTCACTAACGCAGATAGGAATAAATAGTTCAATTAAATTATAGAAGTGAAAAGATCCAAGCGCGTAACTTTCCAACAACTTTCCTACAGGTGAATCTTTCTCAGCTACAGTTGTGAAATAACCCAAGTGATAAATTCGTGTTTACTTCTAAAATATAAAAATTCTTTAATATTTTGTTATTTATATTAGTGGAATATGTGATCAGGAATATTGTGTAAAATTTTAGCGAAATCTATGCAAAAATAACTTAGTTATAGTCAGATTAGTATTGGCGGATGCAACAGCATAAATTCATCACCCTTTTTCTCAAAATGTCTGTCTTGGCGGTTACATCACATCCACGGCAACGATATCTATCTATAATAATATATATAAGAAAATAATACCTTCATAGTTAGCACATACACAGCCCGTTTGTATTTCTCAGGATCATCCTCGGGTATAGTTTCTGAGGTCTTGCCTTCTTTTCTCAACTTTTTTCTTTTTTCCTCCACCTTGAAAATATAAAAAAATGTTAGTTACCTACCCGGACACTGAAGTACCTATATCACAATAAATTTTGCCTAGAGTTTAAGGGTCACTAAATGTTATATTAGTTATATCTTTGTTTCGCCTAATATCTCATTTTCTATTCATAGAAGATAAATTATTGCAAATATACTTTCCAATAATAAAGCAAAATCAGCTTTTGGATCCAGTGCTACTTGTTGATTGGGTACATTGTAAATCAAAATGTTTTACTAAAATAATATTATTGTCACCATTTAACACCTATAATTATATATATTATTGTTATTGAATTTTTAAACTTTCTAATTTTATGTGAGTTACACTGTGGAAATTCATTTTATAAAATAAAAAATAACAAACTTTGTTTAATTCCACTTTAGTCAATACAAGAAATAACTAAAACGTTTTCGGGCTTACACCCATCTTCAGTAGTTACGTGCTTTTTGTAGACTACAAAAAGCACGTAACTACTGAAGATGGGTGTAAGCCCGAAAACGTTTTAGTTATTTCTTGTATTGACTAAAGTGGAATTAAACAAAGTTTGTTATTTTTTATTTTATTGAATTTTTATTAGTATGCAGTACATGTGTACAGCAATCCAGTACATTGTATGTATACCTATATCGATATAGTAAGTTTACACCATTGTACATTGAATTAGGTTGTATTCCCTTCTCTCTTCCTTCCTTCCTTCCTCTTCTTCTTTCTATATTTATCTTTTATATATTGTGCTTTGTATGAAATTGTTAATAGTTTAGATACTTTAATTGGCGATGTAAATTATTAAATGTATATTATTGTACTATTCATTGTTAAAGCTGTTGTATCTATTAAAATAAATAAAATATTTAAAAAAAAAACATCATTCTAACCATAAGATCTGTTCTCTCCTTAGCCTCCTCGAATATATCCAGACATTTCTGTCTTGTTTCATCGTCCTGCAACGTCTTCCACGCTCTGTTCACTATTTCAAAAGCCTGATGGGCTCTGTCAGGATCATCCTAAAATTAAATAGACATAATAACCAAACTTAAAATTCATTATTTGGGCAGTTTTTGTTGGAAAGGTAATAAATTTTTAAAATTTAAAAATAGCCTACATAACCTAAAAATATATTTAATAAAAACACACATACGCGAAACCACACATTTTTAAAACAAAAACATAACATGAGCTAAAGATGCATACCTTATTTTTGTCTGGATGGACCAATATTGTAAACTTTCTATAGATCCTGTTAATTTCTTCGACTGGCGTCCCTGGCTCAACTTGGAGAACTTCGTAAGGATTTAAATTGAAATATGTAGAACCAGGTCTCAATAACCGATCTATTTGTTGTTTCGAAGTTAGAACCGAATCTCGCTTCTCTATTTCTTTTACCTGTAAAGTTAATAACAAAGAAAGTAACCCAAACAAACCCAGTAAAAGGACAAACATAAATATGACAGTATTGGGGTGCATATATTATGATTTACCTCGGTATAAAACTCGTTGAAATTATCACATTTCTGTGTTGATGTGGCCGTTTCATTATCTTCTCCATTTCCAGACATTACAAATTAACACACAAATAGAAATAAATTATTATTCAACTATTAACATTAAACACAAATACGCGAACTACAAAAACGAGACGAATCACAAAAACGGCAAGTACGGTCACTTCTTAATTTCTTATGCGTTGTCTATGAATGCAAGAGAACTCCAAATTGTATTTTATTTTTTAGACAAAGATATAATAATTATATAATTAAATGAGATTAGGTATTAATCACAATATTATTATTTTAGGATCAGCGATCTCTTCAGCAAAAATAATAAAAATAATTTGCAATTATGATAGGGAATACATTAATTTTTTTTGTGGCATAACCGTATACTTTGTTAGCGCTATCTTTTGGGATTAATGTTAAGTTTTTTTATTTACTTTTACATTAAACGGGGAGATGTCGGTAATAAGTCATTTATTTTGAAGAATCTTTTATCGTTTATTATTCTTATCTCCAACATTTCGGCATTCAATCAAAATTTAAATTATTTATCAGGAGATAATATTTTATCGACAACGGAACTGTGGATAAATCTTAAAAACAAAATGAGGTAAAGATGACCTGCCACAGTCTGAGGATAAAAATCCCTGGTGGCTGGTTAGAACAAGCCAAGATTAGAGATACCTTGAGAAAACTGTGAGAGGTTCGTGCTCACTGCTCAACAATAGATAGAAATAACTATAGAGATTATACTTTAAGTTAAAGATACATAAATAACTGATTTTTTGATATCTTTGCAATGAAGTGCGTGTTCAGATTATTAATTAAAAGTAGTCTTTTATCGGAATTAATTTTGTAATTAATTCCGATTTAATTCCTTTAATTTGGATGTGGAATGCAAGGGAAGCTACCACATTAAAGGCTCTCGTAGCATCCCAAAGTAACAACGAGGTATGAAAATGACCAGATCTTTAGTAAAATTTTCCGGAGTCAAAATCGTCCCCCAATCGGATCTCCGGGTGGGGACTGCTCGAGATCTTGTCATCAAGCAGAATACACACAAGAGAGAGGAGGTGAGAAGAAACCGAAACAGCACACAAGGAAGATACGCAACCTGGAACGTCAGAACTTTGCTGCAAAATGGTAAGTTAGACAATCTTAAATTAGAGATGACGAAAATGAAACTAAGCGCGCTAGGAATCTCTGAAATGAGATGGCCTAACCCGGGAGATATGTGGACAGGTAATTTTCGTCTTATCCATAGCGGTAGTATAGAGGGTAAACCGGGGCAGGGAGGGGTAGGAATAATGTTAAGTAAAGACTTGGGTAGGAGAGTAAAGGGATACGTACACTATGGAGGTAGGATTATTTTAGTCAAGCTAGATACCAAACCCGTAGACACAATTTTGATCCAAGTCTACATGCCAACTACATCTAGCCATAGCGACCAAGAAATTGAGATTTTATACGAAAACATCCAAAAATTGTTAGATGACACAAAAGCTGAGGAAAATGTTATTGTAATGGGAGACTGGAACGCAGTAGTAGGGGAAGAAAGGGAGGGATCAGTCGTAGGAGCATATGGGTTGGGCACTAGAAATGATAGAGGTAACCGTCTCATTGAATTTTGCGCCAAAAATAAAATGTTTGTAGCCAACACGTGGTTTCAACACTACTATAGACATCGCTATACATGGACATATCACAATATATGTCAAAAGGTCTGGAGAACTGGCCAATGGCCCACAGATTGGACGGAGTCAGTCCTAATCCCACTACACAAGAAAGGATCCACGCGCAAGTGTGGAAACTACAGAACAATTTCCCTTATGTCTCATGCCAACAAAATCCTACTGTCCATAATAAATAGAAGGCTGGAGAGGTTCATTGATCACCAAATCCCCAGAGAACAGGCAGGCTTTGTTGCAGGGAGAGGCACACGGGAACAAATCTTGAACATACGACAGCTGATTGAGAAGTGCCGTGAGTTCAACACACCGTTGTTGATGTGTTTTATTGACTACACAAAGGCCTTTGATTATGTAAACTGGCAGAGTATGTTCCAGATCATGATGGAGATGGGAGTACCCAAACATCTCACATCACTTGTACAGAACTTATATTTTGAAGGTTCATCAAGAGTAAGAGTCGAAAACGCACTATCAGCCTCTTTTAAAGCAGAAAGAGGTGTGAGACAGGGCTGTATTTTGTCACCGAAGCTCTTCAATCTATATGGGGAATATATTATGAGAAGGGCGCTGGAAGGCTGGAATGGTGGCGTTGCAGTGGGTGGTCAGCGGATATCAAATCTAAGATACGCTGATGATACAACATTGATAGCCAAAGATGAGATCGAGCTGGCAGAGGCCTTTTCCCGTATAGAGAGGGAGAGCGAAGCTCTGGGACTTAAAATTAATAGGAGCAAGACTAAACTCATGATTGTTGACCGAACTGGGAGTTTCCAACGGACGGGAGAACTACGGGATTTGGAACAGGTTGATGAGTTTGTGTACCTCGGCGCGCTGATAACTAACAACGGAAGCTGTAGACCAGAAATAAGTCGTAGAATACAGATGGCTAAACAGGCCATGACCCGACTAGAAAAGATCTGGCGCGACCGAGGCGTAAGCATCAGCACAAAAAAGAGATTGGTGGGGACCCTGGTATTCTCTGTGTTCCTGTATGGAGCGGAAACGTGGACAATGCGTGCCTACGAGAGGATGAGAATTGACGCGTTTGAGATGTGGTGTTGGAGGAAACTCCTCCGAATACCATGGATAGAAAGAAGAACGAATGAGTCAATCTTATCTGAGCTACACATTACAACTCGTTTGTCTGCAGTATGTCTGAGGAGACTGCTTGGTTTCTTTGGCCATATTGTAAGACGTGAGCCAGACAATTTAGAAAAAATAATAATGACTGGCCGAGTTGAAGGCAGGAGAGGTCGCGGACGTATACCTATGAGATGGTCCGATCAGGTGACGGATGCCACTGGAGCGACGTTTGCGGAGTCACTGCGGCGGGCTGAAGACAGACCAGGGTGGGCCGGACTGCTGCGAGAAGTACCGCATGAAGGTCACGATCCTCAGCATTGAGGGACCGATTTCGATGATGATGATGATACATGGAAATCTCCCGGAGACAGATTTCGATCACAGATTGATTACATTCTTACGCGTCAACGATACAGGAATCAAATTAAAGATTGCAGGAGCTTTGCAGGTCCGGACATTGATAGTGATCATAATATGGTTGTGGCGGAAACCATACTGAAATTCAAAAGGCTCGAGAAGAGAACCACAAAAAGATGGGACCTAAAACAGCTAAAAATAAAAGAAGTTAAAGCGAAATACGACGAAAAAACTAACAAATGCGATTTTGAGAGTAATGAAAATATAGATAAAGTATGGGGCAAAATTAAAGAGAAAATAACCGCAGCGGCAGATGAGGTCTTAGAGAAAAAAAAGCCGCAAGCTAGGAAAGAATGGATTACGGACGACATTTTAGAAATGATCGAAGAAAGAAGGAAGCTAAAGAACTCTAAAACAGAAGAAGGGAAAAAGGAATATAAAGCCCTTAGAAATAAAATTGACAGAGAATCCAAGCTGAGAAAGGAATGTTATTTGCAAGAAAAATGCAAAAATATTAACAGAAATATAAAACAAAGGAAATTTGAAACCGCATACTCTGAAGTAAAGAATTTCTTCAATGACAAAACACAGCCACGATGTGCTATACAAGATAAAAACGGCAAACTGCTGTTTGAGGACGAATTGATCGTAAAAAGATGGAAAGAATACCTAGAACAATTATAGAAAGGAAAGAACATAGTCCAAGAAAGCAAAGCACTAGAAGCAGAATATGACGTAGAAAATAATGGAGATGACATCTTAAGAAGTGAATTTGATATTGCCTTAGCAAAGTTGAAAGACGGCAAAGCACCAGGTATTGACCTGATTCCATCAGAGCTGCTTAAATGCGCGGGAAAAGGCATGCTCGATACATTGTATAAGCTTGTCTGCAATATATATGACACAGGAGAGATACCTGAGGACTTTGCCAAATGTCTGATACGAGCGCTTCCTAAGAAAGCAGGCACTACAAAGTGCGAACAACACAGAACCTTAAGCATGATATCACACGCTTCTAAGATACTCACCAACATTATAATGAAAAGGGCGGAAAATAAAATAAACGAAACACTTTCAGAAGATCAATTTGGATTCCGCAAAGAGACAGGTACAAGAGATGCAATCCTGAGTCTCAGACTTACTCTAGAAAAGAGAATAACAATTAATAAAAACACATACCTTGAAAAAGCATTCGATAAAGTAGAATGGGAACAACTTTTTAACACCCTCAACCAAATAGGAATAAGTTATAAAGACAGAAGAGCAATCTGGAGCTTATACAATAACGAAATGGCTGTGATTAAAAGTGGAGAGAGCTGCGCAGAAGCAAGGGTCGAACAAGGCGTAAGACAAGGATGCTCAATGTCGCCAGCTCTCTTTAACTGCTATATACAGCGAGCCATTGATGAACTGAGAGAAGAAATGAAGAACTGGACAGGAGTAAAAATAAATGGGAAAAAGGTCGACATGATAAGATATGCTGACGACATAGCACTGCTCGCAGACTCCGAGATGGAGCTGAACGAAGCCTTAGGAAAAATGGAAAGTATACTGTTGTCAAAGTACAACATGAAAATAAATAAAGAAAAAACAAAATGTATGGTCGTTGGAAAAGAGGAAGCGACTGCGAACATTGCCTTAAATGGAGTGAGCATCAAACAAGTAAGTGAATTCGTGTACCTGGGCAGCAGAATAAACCAGGATGGACGCTCCAAAGCAGAAATCGTAAGCAGAATAAACCAGGCAAGGATTGCCTTTAACAAAAAATCGAAGATATTGGAATCCCCAAATATTGACTTAAGCGTAAGGAAGAACCTTGCTAAAGCCTTTGTATGGAGCATTCTGCTTTATGGTTGTGAGACATGGACCATCAGCAAGAGTGAAAGCGGACGGTTGGCGGCCTTTGAAATGTGGTGCTACAGACGCATGCTTAAGATCCATTGGTCGGAGCACGTCGAAAACGAAGAAGTATTAACCAGGGTAGGCGAAAAAAGGCAACTCCTTAAGAGAATCAGCCAACAACGAGCTAACTGGATTGGCCACAACATCAGGCACCCAGGACTACTCATAGCCATCGCGGAGGGTAAGACCGAGGGGACAAATGGCAGAGGCCGACCAAGAGACGCATATATGGACCAACTGAAGAGTGATATGAACTGTGGCTCATACGTAGAGCTGAAAAGACTGGCTGAGAATAGAGACGAATGGAGAAGAAAAACCAAACTCGTTGCAGACCAATCCAATGGATTGTAACTCATTATATAGGTATATATAATTTTGTAAAACTCGCACACACTTCCGTAAGGCTACAAGTGTTCTGTAAAAAGGCAGGTATTTGAAACAATAAAGATATTAACATTTTAAATTCAGCGATGAAGTTTGTCACCCATCCTGTTTATAACATGAAGCTGGTCTGTTGGCTACCCCAATTGAAGGATATGCCGTGATGGTGTATTAGTAGTAGTAGTAGTAGTAAATATTTAATCCTTAAATAAAAGATGGTGAGTACCTATACCTTTGTACAGATCAGATGAAAATATTATAGAATAAAAAGTATATTATAAGTACTTATAATGAAAAAAAAATACTAAGAAAGTATGTATTGCCAAATAGTTGTCATTTCCCTCAAGCAATATGAAAAATGTTGTAAGATATTATCCTCAAAATATAAATCAAACATTTTCGTGAAAAACAATTTTATTAATTTATTCTTTTTGCACATCATCATTATATAACAGTGTTAACAAAACAAAACAAAATTTCAAATACCAAATAAAAAATAAAAAAAAGATAAATTAAAATAGGTACTAGGACGATATTCAGTGGCGAGATTATCACTATCAAGTGATTTCTTCCATCTAACCACGAAATGTGTTCTATTGACTTACCTACTAAATCTATAGGTATATCTATATCCTCACGCCGATTCCCTTATTAATACGCATTCTATCTAAAAAAACTCCACACTCACACTCATTCTCCTGATATCCTCATTCTTCACTCTGTCTCGCAATGTTTTACCTACCATTCTTCTCAGTGATCGTATCTCCAACTTGTATTCCACTCTCATCCTTCCTCAACCACGTGCAAGTTGAGCTTGCATACAAAAATGTCGGTACAGGATATTTTTTTAATAAACTTTATTGCACAATACATATTTACAAAGTTACAAAATAATGTGATACAAATAAATGATATTGAACAATGGGAGACTTTATCGCAGAAGCGATATCTTCCAACTAACCCATTTGTATTGTGCAGAATTGTATTGTGCACCACTGCACCAGCACACTAACACTAACTACAATAATTCAGTAATGGTGAGTGATATTATTTATTATTCTTCAGTGTAGTTTTCAATAGTCTCGTAATGTCACCCATTACGAAAATGACCTAAAATATAAAACATGCAATTTTAATTCACATAATTCAGGATTTCTTATCATTATTGAGCACGATATATTGTTCCCGAATAATCCCTAGTCAGTCCCTATTACATCGATTTTGAAATACATAAATTCAACACAATGAATAATGTTTGATTTTGAATATAATCGCTACTTCGCAAACCTTTCATAGATTTTCATACATTTGCTTGTCAATTATGTGAAGCGGCCTCATTAAAACTGTAATGTCTTTATCAATATATTGTAAGATATTTAAAAATGTACCTACATGTTTTAAACCTTAGTCCTGCCTAGAGAATGAAGCCCCGTATAGATTGTATTATTTTATTTTTGCCTTTCCAAATTTCAGAGTCCATTATGAATATTTGGGTACCTACTTGGGAACCAATAAAAAGGTAGTTATATACTTCTTACCTGGGAGCAACCATAACGCCAGAGGGTGATCTCCGGTCGGAATTAGCAATCCGCATAGGAGCAGCTAGCGGGGCTTTCAACAACATGAACAAAGTTTGGAAGGCGTCTGGACTCAGCATCAGGACAAAATGTCGCTTGTTCAATGCGTGCATCATTCCAATCCTTCTATATGTCTGCGAGTCTTGGCACTTAACCAAGGCTCAAGAGCGGAAGATACTAAGCTTTGAAAACAAGTGTCTTAGAAGGATTTTGGATGTCAGATGGTATGAACATGTTACAAATGATGCTGTGCGCCGGCGCACCCAGCAGAGACCTGTAATCTCCGTAATACAAGAGAGACGATGGTCCTGGCTGGGACATGTTTTGAGAATGCCCAATGATAGTTGGCCAAAAAGAGCACTGTTCTTCCGTCCGCAGGGGTTCCGTAGGCCCGGGCGTCCCTCTTTCACAATGCACCGTTCCTATGACAACGATATCAGAGCGCAAGGAATGTCGTGGGAAGAGGTGACGCAATTGGCACAGAGACGCTCTGAATGGAGGAGGCTGGTTTCTGCCCTGTGCTCCCGAGAGGAGCGTTGAGGGCGATGATGATGATGATGATGATGATATACTTCTATTTTTATTTTATTTTTACAAGGTTTACAGAATCAAACAACCAATTACAGATTATGTTTACAAAATACACATTCAATATTTGGACCAACAAAGATTTTAAGTCTTAAAACCCATCAAAGTTAAATGAATTTTAATACTATCAAACAACGTAAAATTTAGTACTGTACAACCCACATCTTACGAAATGATGGAAATACTAAAATACATAAAAAAAATATATAAATGAACAAGCAGTTTTTTTTTAAATATAGCGAATTTTCAAATAAAGAAGATAAAACAAATAAAAAAAAACAATTAAAATGCTTGAAAATAAGATAAGAGAAGCAATGATAAGTAGGCAAAATGAATACATATAGACATAATAAATCAATAAAAAAAACAATTAAAATGCTTGAAAATAAGATAAGAGAAGCAATGATAAGTAGGCAAAATGAATACATATAGACATAATAAATCAATAAAAAAAAACAATTAAAATGCTTGAAAATAAGATAAGAGAAGCAATGATAAGTAGGCAAAATGAATACATATAGACATAATAAATCAATAAAAAAAATCATAAAACGCCTATAAATTTTAAATAAAATGAGTAAGAAAAGATGAGATACAATTAAAAAGAAAAAATAGACAAGTAGATTAAAAGTATTTCTTCAGTGTTCAAATCTAAATATAAGTATGCGAAAACAGAGAGTATGGAAAAAATTAAATCGAATGTTTTTATCAAAGCTGTTGTTTTAATATTCATTTCATAATACGATAAACAATGTATAAAAAAGTTTCACGTTTATTTTTAGGTCAATCCTTTCTGGAATAATTTGTTCTTGCCTTCAATTTAGTAAGTAGGGTTATCTATGTAAGTAATGTAGTTAGGTAGGTACCGCACCAGCCATTGATGTCATATTGTCATAATACTATTAGGAAGAACAATGTTCGATCGTTTTCAAACTTGTCTAATTTTCCAAAGTAAAATAATAATTTCTTATCTGATTTCCCCTTCAATCTGCAAATTGGTTCACCCCCATTCAGAAAAGCACACATCTATGTACTAACCTACTATACCTACTTACATACAAAGTATAGATAGGTACGTATAAATATACCTAGCATAGTGGCTTTCAAACGTTTATACCAACCAACTTACTAAAAAAATCTTTACAATGCGTACCTACCTAGGCTTTCCTGTCGGTCGAAAAACAAAAAAAAACCATTGAAATAATCCTAAAGCAACCGTCAAGTTTGGGGATCACTTTTTATAGTTTTCTTGCAAAGCACTTCATGATTTTTTTGAAGCGTGTCTACATTATTGCAGATTGCTGTTATATGAATGAAAAATAATAAAATATGTATTTTTTTTTTTGTTTTTACACATTGATACATTGTAGACAACTTCATAAACTGAAATAAAAATTATCGTATTGAGAATTACTAAAACTGACTGAGATATTAAGCAAAAATTTAAAAAGAGTAGGTATACGTATTTTTTTCTAAAACTATAAGAGACGACTCCCTCCTTTTCAACTGTTCACCAACTGCTTGATGTATCAATTCTAAACGTTTGACTGATAGGCAAGTCCACATACACATCATAGTTATTGTAAACGTATCTGCAGGGCTACTCTTGACAAAACTAAACACGATCTTAATCTAGTCTTGATCTTGATCATACGACGCACGAAGTGACTATTGGCCAAAAATACACGCAAACCGATCTTGCGTTAGCGGTAGCGCGGTGTTTTTGACCATAGTCACTTCGTGCGTCGTATGATCAAGATCAAGACTAGATTAAGGCGGAAATTATACAATGCATTTTTAGTGGCATGCATGATGCATTAGTGGTGCGCCATTAATTACCATGTGTAAATTGCCTAATGCAACTGTCAGTATTACTCGAACCATAGCGCTGTCGGCATCGTTCCTACAGTTAAGCTGTATTTTAAAATGCGTGAGGATCATTATATGGGAAATATCACTGAACGTATGAAACATAGTATATCTAGTATTATGGGTTAGTTGGATGATATCGCGCTTCTGCGATAAACTCACCCATTGCACAAATTTATTTGTCTGGTTTAAATTCTGCAATGTTTATTTGATAATGTTTGTTTTTTGTGCAATAAGATTTTTATTATTATATTATTATTATTACCTAGTAACTTATTGTTATTTTTTATTTATTAAGGAATTTGATTATACCTACTACAAATATGATATTAAACAGAAAATTTAGCTGCATGTAATAAACATTTAAGTTGTCCCTTTCATCATAATAAAATAATTGAGACATTAAAGATGGGTGAAACATCTCATCGCTAAATTGGTGGCTTTAAATGTCTTATTCGTCATATTTTATGAACACCTCTTTTACAGAAAACTCAAAAGCTTTTAGAAAAAGTTAACTACCTATTTTTTGCAGAAGACTCCACGAAATAATATTTATTTATTAATTATATAAGGGGTCAAATAGAAAAACTGCACAAGATACATGCCTAGTGATATTATTATGTGTTGGTCATATCATATGTGCCGAGAATAATGTCCAAAAAATAATTTCAAAATTACATAACGATATGACTTTGTAAATCGTTCCCAAATTCAGAAGGTACACCAAACAAAATTTGCCTGATGTACTGAATCTATGAAGAGTTAATAAAATACATAAGTAAGTATAAGAAACAATGTTACTTGTAGTTATTTTTATCTAAATTTATACCTAGAAATACCTAAAATCAGAAATAAAATCCTGTAAGTAAATTGGAAGCAATCAGCAGTATCAGAAATCGCCTCTTGTGTTTTTTTTTATTGTTCTGTAAAACGTAAAATAATTTTTCATTTTAGAATGACAATATTTTGGCAAATACGAAGAATAATGTGTTCACTCACGAACTAATAACGTAAACAAATTTGACAAAATGATATCACCAAAACTTTAATAATATCACCCTATTTATAATATAGGCACCTATATACTGTTTTGTTTATAACAATTCAGTAGGTATATCAGCGTTAGATTTTATCATTTGCCTGCAGATTTACAAAAAAAAATATTGATAGAACCAACGAGAACTATACGCAAAACAATAATCAATGTATCGGAGAAAGTTTATTACAAAAATAGTGTTATCTCCAAATTTACACTTTATTAGTTCTATAATGAATGTATATAAAAAGTCTAGTATTGAGAGTTGTGTTGTATTGTATTAATTACAGAATGCTCATTATGATGTGTTATCGGTGCATTGATTGCGCAGTGAAAATACCAACTTGATCTTCTCCGTAAGTTTTCGAGTGTCATGTAAAAGGCAGGTGTTCGAAAAAATTAAGACATTTTACATCTTAAATTTAGCGATGATATTTGCCACCCATCCTGAATGTCTTGATTTTATATTGTCACGGAGAAGACAGCTCGCATGTTTTTTTTTTATATGCAGCTGGTTTGCTGGCTACCCCACTTCTGGGATATAATAAAAAGTCTTTGTTTTGGCACGTGGTTGAAGTCATTATTATTGAGTTGTGATACAATACTATTTTATGTGGGTAAAGATCATAAATTATCAATGTAAACAATGAAAACAACAAACAATTTTTGACGAAAAGGAACAAAAAGCATTATAATTCAAATCTAAGAATGGGGGTACTTGAAATTCTTAAGGACACCGTTGTTAAACTATTCATACCATCAAACCGTTAAATGAGACTGTAAAATAATAATTGTCGAAAATAATATTTTTTTTAGGGAGTCGTATGCAATAAAACAACAAACGATGAAAATATTTTTTTTTGTATTTTTGGAATGTCTAAAGAAGGTATCATTTGTTTTGAAATTACAAAACACAAAAATGACAATAAAAATAAAGTAATAGGTATTAGTTATATGAAAAATACGGAGTATTTTTAATTTTGTTTTGGCTATATTAATTTATTTATTTGGCCGCCGTCACTTATATTGTTGAGTATATACAATTTTTTTAAAGATTTGCAAAATGTATAGGTAGTCTTATTTTATTAAGCTGTTTTTTTATTAGCTTATTTTATTTAATTTAAATTGGATATGAATTGTGTATTTTTTGTCTTGTTTTATATTTTTATTCTTTATTTTTGTGAAAGGCATTAGCCGTTTATTTGGTCAATAAATAAATAAATATTGATCATATAATATTATCCACGAGTAGTACTATCATTCATTAATATTTAAGAGTTCGTCGGTAGCCTGGAGGTAGACTCGAGGCCTCGTGAACACGGGGTCCGTAGTTCGATCCCAGGTGCCGGGAAACTCCTCATTCACGACACAAGCTTTTAGCTTACTGTGAAATGTGTATAAGGTTGTATTTGGGTTTATAACAAAACCCAGATATATCTTTTTAAAAAAAAATATATTTTTTTCACAGCGAAGATTTTTTCGTTTTTCTTTTTCTTCTTTTTTCCCTTCAGTAAGTTTTCGAGTGTCCTGTAGTAGGCAGGTAGGTACTCGTAAAACATCATGCGACATTTTACATCTTCAATTCAGCGATGAGATATGCCTCCCATTTGAATGTGTTTACTTTTATTGGTACGGAGAAGACGACTTTTATGTTTACTATACGTAGTTCATTCACATTACATGAGAGTATGGATGAATGAAAGTATATATATTATTATTGACTGTATATTTACATTAATTTTTTTTCCGTGGAACACCCGGTAAAGAGTTGGTCTTCCACTCTTCTCTGTAAGTTTTCGAGTGTTCTGTAAAAGGTAAGTGTTCGAAAAATTAAGACATGTTTAATCTTAAATTCAGCGATGAGATTTGCCGCCCATCCTGAATGTATTGATTTTATATTTGCACGGAGAGGACAACTTGCATGTTCATTATTTGCAGCTGGTCTGCTGGTAACCCCACTTGTGGGATATGCCATGATGGTATAGTAGTAGTATTTACATTAAATAATTCATACAAACAATGAGAAGTAAAAAACGATAATTTAAAAGCCAATTTAAGATCCAAATATTTTACTGTTTTGATTTCGTTATCAGTAGGAATGGTGTATTGTAAAAGAGTATCATCTAAGCTCTTGAGAACCTTGTTGAATAAATGAAATAAATAAAAAGCATTTCATCTAAAGATCTAGGTGAATAATCAATAGATATGTGAAAATTCTAACAAAATATTAAATTATAAATTTAAATACGCATTCAAGGAAGGAACAAATAAATATAATTTTTTTTTAATTTTTATACACAATATGATAATGAAACAAAAAAGCACACATTTGAAAATAATGTTTGTACATTTTTCTAATAACATAAAGTAAAAGGATATTGTTAAAAAAATAATAAAAAAATTCTTGAACAATAAACGAACAACAAAAAGAGCGCTTCAGTACCTACTAACAAAACAAGACGTCCATACCGTTCACGCACTTTCGCGAAAGTAGTTGCGTTACAATTTACACATTGCCATTAATGGTGCACCACTAGTGGACTCCTTTTATTCAATGGCGCGCCACTAATGCATGCATCGCGACACTGGCAAATTACACGGGCAACTTACATAGGTAACTAATGTCGCGCCATTAGTTGTATACCACTAATGGCTATGTGTAATTTTAACTTAAGATCGTGTTTAGTTTTGTCAAGAGTAACCCTGGTGTACTGACTAAGATACCCAGAGAGAACATTTTGTATGATATATACGTACCTACCTACTGTCCTAATAAGTAAAGTAAATAATATGTAGATAAAGTGTCCGTGTACCTACACCGCCGATGAAAATCAAGTAGTTTATACATGGATAAGTACCGGTCACATATTATCTTAGCATTATCAGTGACCTTAGTCTCAGAAACTTTCATAAATAGTTCTATTAGAAATACTAAGATACAAATGTTCATACAAAGCACCAATTTTACAGCTCATTTAGAACTGCCTCCAAACAAATAACTCTTCGAGCCTTTTGATCTCATGGTCATCTCTACTTTTAACTCATACTCATCTCTACTTTTAACTCATACAACCCAGATTATAGTTACGGTATTATCTTGCACAAATTATAAAGGTACGTACGTATCTACGTACCTATTAGGTACTTGTACATATTATTTGAAGCTATAGTGATGTGAGAAGAGAAATTTCTCGAGAACGAGAATTTTCTCCTCTGATGGAAGAGAAATTTCTCTCCATAATTTTTCTTAGTGGTATTATGACCTTTCGCCCAGTACACTTCGCAGCCAACCTGATTGATCCAAAAATTTGTGGGGCTGATTAAGGCCCAAATCAGAGGTTATTAACACCTTTTTCCATGTACGTACCTGCAATTTTTTTTTAACTTAAATATGGGCATGTGGGGTGTCAAACATCAAGATTTTTCATCAGTTATTAGCACTTTTTTCTATGTAGGTACCTAACATTTTTTTGTTTTCATAATTAATTGTAGCCATATTGGTGATAAATTGTCTCAACATTTGTAGATTGTTATTGATTGATTGAATAAAGTTTTTTTTATTATTATACTGTTAAATAAAAAAAACTCTACTTCGAGAAATTTACAGAAAATTTTCTCGGTAAATTTCTCGAAAAATTATTTCTTGAGAATTCCACAATACTATTTGAAACCAATCAGATGTCTCGAAAAATCTAATCAGAAGTAAGAAAAGAGTCCCAACACTTACGAATTGGCTCTAGGCTGGATTAAGAGATTACCTTCGATATTCATGGACAACGTTCACCAATTCCACCATTCTCTACATCACGATATAAGATCCACCAATTGAGAAACATTTAATTCAAATCACCAAAGCAACCATTTTTCGGGATCTCTATTTTTATTTATTTATTTATTTCATCAAAGTAAAATACAAGATTATAAAACATACCTAGTGTTGCATGATCCTTGAAAGGATTTTTGGTTATTCTGCATAATATTATGCGTATATTTAAACTCATTAAAAATTATACCTACCTACTTACTTGAAAGAATTTATAAATCAGAATCACCATTCGGTATGTATGTAGATATTTTTAAAATTATGTAAGTAAGTAGTTTGTAGATCCAATTTACTTAGTTGTCTGAAAAATTACAATGATAATAATATGTAAGAATAGCTGTATCTAAAGATTTTAGGAATACCTACCTACATAGTTTTTTTTATTTGTTAATGGATTTGTAGTTTATATTGAAACAGTTTCAGTAAAAATGTTCAATTGCTAACTTCCAATCATTATCATTGCCTTTAAAGATAATAATATGTAACTTGTTTAATTATTATCAATGTCTTTAGAAGAGAACTTGTTTAAATATAATCCAACTACTGAATTATAATGTAATATGAAAAAACATTGAAATGCATTAAAATGATTACGTTTCAGAATGAGTTTTCAGCAGCCACGAAGTTCGCAAAAAGGAATAGATCTCCCACTATATTAAGACGAGTATTAAGAATTTAAATATCTTCAGTTCAATGATTCGATATGCCTCTAAAAATGACATGTTGGTATAGATAGAGAAACATAACCCTATGTTATCTTCAAGCTGAACAAATTCAATGTAGGAGTAAAAATTTCTCACGGTAGCTTGGTTGGGCAAAGCACGCCTCGCGAAAGGGATGGATTTCGGGCTTAAGTCCCATTCGGGGCACTGCCAAGTAAGGTGACAGACATTACACATAGTTTCGTGTGTTAAATTTACATATGTGGTTAGATGAAAAAAAATACTTCATAGTGATAATCTCGCCACTGCATTATCGTCCTTACAATAATGATGAGAAAAAAAGAATAAAATAAATTTAAAATAACTACATAAGTAAAATAATTTGTGTTTCTTTCCATAAAATAACATAAAGTTTTACAAAATAAACTTCAACTCAATGTCTCAATCAATAAATAGTATGAAAGTTATGTTAATAGTAATCAGATGATCTAACAAGTCACACGAAAAGAAGACAAAATAGGTAGGTACGTTTAAATTTAATCAAATTAACGAAATACCAACTGCGATTGGTAATTTTCGATCGATGTAGGATCGACCCCCATGTATGATAAACATTGAATATTGGCAGTAGACAATATATCTTGTGGAATGGCATATCGTCAAACTTAATGTCTTGAATTAATGTTTAGTTATATAATATATAAAAGTTATATAACATTGGGTTCGTCGGTAGCCTGGAGGTAGAGTCTCGGCCTTCAGAACAAGGGGTCCGTGGTTCGATCCCAGGTGCCGGCAAACTCCCCTTTCACGGCACAAGCTTTTAGCTTAGTGTGAAAGGTGTATAAGGTTGTATTTGGGTTTATAACAAACCCAGATATATCTTTTAAAAAAAAAAATATGTATCAATACACAACTACACATAGAGGTTTTACCGAAACGTTTCGATGAAATATCATACATAATCTTCAGGTGGCAGACATTTCAAAATGTGTTTTATATTATATAATAATTATATTGTATATATTATTTACTGTAGGTTAATATTATCTATGTTTTATTGTTTTAATCGGTGAAATACTTCAAGATTAGATTATTAGATATTAAGTAGGTACCTATATATTGTTTATTTTTCAATGCGCTTAATCATTAGTTTTTTTTTCCCGGTCTATGAATGTTGCATAATTTTGTCATATTTGACATTTTAATAGTAATACATAAACAGAAGTCCCTAACTCCTGAGATATCTGAGGTCCTTTGTAGATACTGGCAGTCGAAATTTCTCGATTTACATAGGTACTATTATGTTTACAACTTCAATTCTTTATAGTAATTAGCGTTGGAGCTTCTATGTCATCATTCTTAACTGTCTGTATCCCGAATATTTTCGTGCATGTTATCTGTACGCTGTCATATATAGGTATACTAAGATATCCAGATTGTATCAGTACCAAAGCGATCATACGCAAAAGTAATAAAAAAGTATCTCCAGATTTTTCTTCACAGACATTCGTACAATAAGAGATAGAAAAGTAATGACCAACTTTTATATACTGACATATGTTATTCAAGGTTTAGTGAATAGAAGGCCCAAGCACAATGAAGTATTTTTTCATCTGACATGCCAAATTTTCGAATTTATTTTATCATCATATCGTTATAATATTTTCCATATCGATAAACCTCCGCATATATGCGCGAACATTCGAATCCATAAAAATGCCGAAAAAGTGATTTTTTTAGGCGAGAAATGATCGTCACGAAAAAAATTGTCCTCCCACTATCCTATACCATCGTCATTCAAGAAAAAACTTTCAATTTATTTACATCTTTCCTGAAGTTCCAATTTGAATATCGTTTGAAACTTACAAGTATCCTATAGTTAATTCATTAGTAATTTTTTTATATACCTACCTAGGTGATAATTATTTGAATTAAAAAAATATCAGTGGTCATATGTCACTATAAAATATTGTCCACAATCTGTTCAGTAGTGACTCCCCAATAGTTTGAAAAAGATTCTTTCGATATGTTCATTCAGTTTTCTAGAAAAAGTACATACGATACTTAGGTAGGTACTTAATTGTAGCTTATCTTTTGCTGGCTCATGTCCATTTACCCATCAAATGTTCTATTTTCATGATCGTCTAAATGACTTCTTTATAACAATTTGCTCAATAGTTTATTAGTTGCAGTAAGTAGTTATCAAACTTAGATGTTAAATAATTCCTATCAGCTATCATACCAACTAGACTATCCATATCAAATAAAAGTTTCAGTTTTTATGTACTTACATGTAACTACCTACCTACTATTGAAAGCTACGTAATGTATTGCTTGTAAAGTTTTTACATACCTATACACGAAAGGGCTAGACAAGTTTAAAAGTTGTATAAATTTACCTAATTATTTTGGTTCACTAATTTGGGATAGATAATATGATTATTAAAATAACTATACTTATTGGTATCCAATTCAATACATTCTTCTTCTCAAAGTGCCATGTCAGGCTCCCCCGACGTCGGCTATCACCCTGGCGTAGGCTTCTCTGTCCTATGCGAGCCGGAACAGCTCGTTATATAGTACATAAATTACCTAGATTAATAATAATACATATTACCTTGATTTTATACTACTATACTATACCCTCACGCCGTGTCCCATGTGGGGTAGGCAGAGAGAATGAAACGCCAAACAGATCTATCTTTACACACTTCCTTCGCTTCCTCCACATTCATACAGTTTCTCATACACGAACGTCGGTTCCTCTTACTCAACACGCGGCCGTTCTTGAGAAATTGATCCACTTGATCAAGCTACTTGGTTCTCGGACGCCCGCGCTTCCTCACACCCTTTCTTTCAGACAAGTATATATCCTCTTTGTCATTCTTACCTCGTTCATTCGTTCAACATGTCTAAACCACCGTAGTTTATTCACAGGCATTTCTGTCCACAACACTCTTCTTGCATCCGCTCATTCTTCTTGATATTATTTTTCAGCCTAATGGCAATATACTCGTAGACTATAAAGTTATCTTATTAAGAAGAATATACATGCATAATTATTAGGTAGGTACACCTATTACACACTGTGTGCCCGTGTATAATATCAGATAGACATAATAGGTATACAAGTATATCGCCATAGTAGAATGCATCAATTAAATGGGTGAAGAAAAGGGACTACGGTATGTAGGTAGCAAAGTACTATAAGCTTCCCCAAAGAAAGTATACAACTCCTTTATAGCTGATGTCTAACTACCATCACCAGTTAATATTCTCATTCATTTTCTAGAACATTAGCTGTGGATTTATTTCTCATTTTATTTCAGATAAAATACTTAACCAATGAATGTAGTACTACGAGTACAACATATCATTCTAAAACTTTTCTTTCACAGGCCCTATCATTCTCTTATCTGAAAGTTTAGCTAATATGATAAAAAAGGAAAATCCTCAGATTACTTATATATTCAATAAACAGTTATCTTGTAAACTTGGCTATCTTTTAAACGCCTGTGTCGTTCCAATCATTTGCAAGTTAGTATTTTAGTAGAAAGGAAGAGAAAGGTTATAGGGAGAACTAGAGGTAATATTAAAAAATTTCATAGGTAAAGTTGTTGCAAATTTGTATGCAAAATTACCAACAGTTTGTATCTTATATAAAATAGGCTCGTTTTATAGCGGATATTTTTCATTCAGCAGGTATATTTTAAGAGTATTGTGTTATCAAAGTCAACTTAAAATATATCATCATCATCATCGCCCTCAACGCTCCTCTCGGGAGCACAGGGCAGAAACCAACCTCCTCCATTCAGAGCGTCTCTGTGCCTATCGCGTCACCTCTTCGCACGACGTTCCCTGCGCTCTGATGTCGTTAATATTAGGAACGGTGTATTGTAAAAGAGGGACGCCCGGGCCGACGGAACTCTTGCGGACGGAAGAACAGTGCTCTTTTTGATCAACTATCATTGGGCATTCTCAGAACATGACCCTGCCAGGACCATCGTCTCTCTGTATCACGTAAATTACAGATCTCTGCCGGGTGCGTCGGGGCACAGCATCATTTGTGACATGTTCATACCATTTTATATTCAAAATCCTAAGACACTTGTTTTCAATGCTTAGTATCTTCCGCTCTTGAGCCTTGGTTAAGCACCAAGATTCACAGCCGAATAAAAGGATTGGGATGATAATATACGTATTGAACAGGTGGCATTTTGTCCTGATACTGAGTCCAGACGCCTTCCAAACTTTGTTCAAAGCCTCGCTAGAAGCTCCTATGCGGATTGGTAATTCCGACCATTAGATCCTTAGATCCGAGATCACCCTCTGGCATTATAGTTGCACCCAGGTAAAATATAATATTATATCTAGTGTTAAATGTAAGTTAGTTGTCATCCCAAAGGCGCTCCGGTAAAAAAAACGTGTCTCACTATTTTCTATCAGTGTTTGAATGTCCTGTAATAGGTGGGTATTCGTAAAAAAATCACGTTCAAGACATCAACATCTTCATATCAGCGATGAGGCATGTATGTCTTCCGCCCATCCTGAATACCATAACTTCTATTGACACAGAGAGAACAACTTGCATGTTTATAGTGTGCAGTTGGTCCGCTGACTATCCCACTAGTATAAAATGCCGTGAGAGTATGCATGCATGAATAAATGTTAGTTTTAATGTGTATGTATATGTGTATGTATGTACATATGTATAGATACCTACTTTCTATAAGTAGGTATCTAGGTATCTCCGAGTTTCAGTCCCTACCTAATATCAGACGTGTGTAATGTCTAGGTGTAGTGCAGATATATTGGTTATCGTGGGAACACTATCACTTGATTCTACTAAATCTTTTCAATGTACCTTTACTTCAACGGGATAATTGAGAGAATTTAACCAATTTAATTGCCGATGCCTACCACACTTATGCTACTTGTTTTTTTAGGTTTAGGTACATTTAGATATTTTCTACATAATATAGTTACTCCATGGTATATACATAACTTAGTATATAACTAAGTAGATATCTACCTGATATTTGATAAGATAAACTATGTATTGAAAATGCATATTATTATTTTATAGCTCGTCGGTTGCCTGGAGGTAAGAGTCTCGGCCTCGTACACAT
Organism: Athripsodes cinereus; assembly: GCA_947579605.1. Classification (NCBI taxonomy): domain Eukaryota; kingdom Metazoa; phylum Arthropoda; class Insecta; order Trichoptera; family Leptoceridae; genus Athripsodes; species Athripsodes cinereus. The sequence goes on from OX388315.1 coordinate 12,172,602, forward strand.
CAAGAGGTGCGCGGTTCGACCCAGATGCCGACAAACTCCCCATCCACGACACAAGCTTTTAGCTTACTGAAAAAGGTGTATAAAGCTGTATTTGTACTTATAACAAAAGCCCAGATAGAGCTTTTTTTCGAATAACTTAATTATATTATACTTAACTCAATTTAAAAAAAAATCTAATATAAGAGTAAAATAGAACGTAACAATCACAAAATAGTTACCTAGTAGATAGAATAGATTTATTAAAAAATGTTGTATTATTATTATTATTCAAAATACTTTTGGCTATTAAAAAAATGTCTTTGTTTTCTCCTCCCCACTCTTAAACTTAACATTGATGCCACCAACTCAATGTGAATTAAAAAAATGTCTTTGTTTTCTCCTCTCCACTCTTAAACTTTACATTGATGCCACCAACTCAATGTGAATTAAAAAAAATACGTCTCGCAATGGAACAAGCCGATCCAAGGTTCTCATTTTCTAATTACATTTTTTTGTCAAAATTATATATCATTTATTTTGTTAAAAATACATACGTGCTAAGAAAGGATTCGTCGTAAAAATTAGATTTGACAGTATTTTTTCAGAAATTATGTTAAAATTAAGTAAACCAATTGGAATCTGATTCGATTTGTTTAGATTCTTAACATCAAACTTCAGCAGATCCGTATTTACGCGGTTACAATGAATAAATAAATGCATATACCTACACCTACCTACATAATAATAATTATCCCATTCTCGTAAAATTGTGTTAAATATGAAGGTCCCTAGCTTATAAAAGTACCTACTTAATTCATTAATAAGTCAGTATTCACGTGGCTGAAGATATATAGAGCTACCTAGTATAGTTATATTCAGGTGAGTCACTTAGAAGATAGTCCCAGAAGTTAACAAACTGAAGATCAAGAGGACATTGGAAGATGGCCAATAAACCGGAGCGTTGACACCATGAAAACTTCCGGAAGCAGATGAAAAAAACTCGTGTAGGACGTAGAGGGCTGTGGGAGGATATAACATTCAGTAAAGTTTATTCCTTATTACTATCTATTATATCTACTGTAAACCTATCTATGTAAGCTGCTGAATGGGATTCACGTCGATCACCTCTTGTGCATCTAGATCTGTAAATATACCTGGCATTTTTTTATAAATAATAATATATTTCTCACCTTGAATAATCACGCTTGCGCGCTAATCTGAATACGGAGCCGTCCGATATCTGCCGATAGTTCACGAAGAAATTCGAATAATAAGCGGGAATTGCGATATTTAGAATACGGCAACACGAACTATGTACCACATAATACTGTCCATAATAATATAATGTAGGTATACGTAGAGACTATGTACGTTTGTATAGAGAATCTCCACGCGCCGCCTTCGTCTTTGATGCTTCAATTTCAGTTGATTCGCGACCGTCACACGAAACGGATGTGTACCGAGTGTGTGGTCGATATTATATTACGCAGCATCAAAACCGCGTGGTTTGTTTATGTTTAATCACAACATTTAGCAATTACATATTTCTAATAATTGTCTGTTTGACATTCTCGAAGCTATAGCTTACAACTTTTAGAGTTGTCATTTTAAAATTTTGCGATAAACTTTTTTATCAACCGATAGTTTGAAAGTGACTTAGCAGCACAATCGCCCCCGGACTGATGTTAATTATCTAGAAACTGAGTGTGTACCTAGTGAAAAGTGTTGTGAAGAGTTTCACGTGTTACGAGATATCATGAAACTACGCAGCGCGGACAGCGTGTATATTTAGCAAAAAGCTACCAGAGGCAATAGCCAGAATAGCTGACTGTTGAATGTGAATACTAAACACCGAACTATACCTGAAACCAGTGTATAGTGTACTGACTTGTGTATATACACATACAGTACGATACTATAGAATATCTATCAACTGACTCGAACCAGAGTCACATCACATGGGAGTGAAGTAAATACCTACTGAATTTGAATACATGCGAAAACTCCAACACAGTGTTGTGGTATAGCGTGCCACGAATTTAAAATCACCGCGTGAGCGAGAGAGTCGTCGCCAACGAGAGAGACGAGAAGCAAACACGACCCGACCTTTGGTAACTGCTCACTGCTTACAACTTCAGTGCTTCAGTCAGTATTCAGATCCACAATACTCCAATACAATACTGTACCTCTGGCCTAGCGCCTAGCATTATAGTAGGTATATAGCCGGAATCACATGACATCACACATCAACACTGCATAGTTACTATAATAGATATAAGAGTGGGCCCCATTGGACACGGGCCTTGGTACAAATCTGACACACGTGACTAAGCTGAGTGACCACTTAGTTTTACTCACTCGATAAGACAGGTACTCCGAGTCCGAGTCCGAGTGGTGTAACTGCACTCACCGCTTAACATAATATAACGTAGTACATTACAGTGGCGAGGTGTTGGTTTCCATCACAACTCACCACCACCACTCAACTCATCTACTGATAGTGATTATACCAGAGCTACTATTGCGGCTTATCAATAAACCATACTTGTGATAAATCCTCCACTGATAGTAGAGCTCTCTTCTATGTAGTGTATTGTATACATACCCTCTGTTACTATCTATTATATTCTAATGTATTATACCTAATCACATATATAATATACCTAGTGCTTGTTGCGAAAGTGACACTTCGTCTCTGTGTTGAACTATCGTCGTTCTCCGTCGCGGCGGGGAAATTGAAATTCAAATTAATCACTTACTGGTCCAAAGCATCACCTTATTGTAAAATAGTGTATATTTAACTTGTGTATAAATCCGGCCGCATAATAGTCGACAGAATCTGTCTGTTTATGTAATTGTTATGTCCTAGAGCCAACATGGGACATGGGCTCCAGACCAAAATGTTATATTATAGACCCTTGAGTCGATCCTATTAATTCAAAATCGTTTATGTCGGACCTGCCCATTGGATATCACGGAAGTATAGAGTACGAACGTATTATCAATACAATACCGAATAACCTACATAATATTATTATATACCTACTGATATTATACCTAATATAAACATACATATATATTATTATAAACTAGAGTGATAACACGTCGTAGTGTGTGTAGTGTGAACACAACAAAGGTTGTAAGACCACCGGCACTGTGCAGTGTGTATATAGTGAAGTGTATAATGGACATTCAAGGCTCAGGGTACGGCAGCCCCTGGCAGACTCCGCCAGGAGGTCTGGGAGACATGTGCGAGATGGGAGGACCCCTAGGACTCGGTGAACTGGAGCCGCAGACTAGAGCTCGCTCAAATACATGGCCCCTCCCTCGCCCGGACAACTATGTGGAGCCTCCAGAAGATCCTGGCTCCAATAAATGCTCCAATCAGCAACTTTCTAATATGGGTAATATACATTTTCATAACTAAAAATAAAACCGTATAAGTACCTACCTACACAAAAAAAAATCTTCGAAATACCTAACTGAGTATACATGGATAATAAGTGCGTAAAAAACTATCGGAAAATCTTATTGAACAAATACTTTTTTTTTTCAAATTTTATTTATTTGATCATAATTATTAGGTATAAAATAATGTAGACTAATGCCTGATACGAGTTTTGTCTTTTCTGTACTTGCAACAAAGATTTTGATAACATGCGATCAATTTTACCAGAAAAAAGTGGAATGAAATAAAAAAAATATGTCAGATCGATTAAGGAAGCATTTGGTAAGTGTGTTCTGAGAAAATCGTCAATAAATGTCAACTAAGACAATATAAAGATATCATCAATCGTTTTCGGAATATAGGGATCAAAAATGTTTGAAGAATATAAGACGTAATACATAGTAGAGATTAAATGTTTATTTGTTATTTGCTATTGGGTTTGCTCCTGGCATCTTGATGTAGCTCGGTTGAACTCTTGAGA